>CM060973.1:31370303-31587658 GCA_030765045.1 Tenodera sinensis
CTGCCCTTCTTAGATTACTTTCATTACCTGTACTAGCAGGAGCAATTACTATACTATTAACTGATCTAAAATGTAATGCTTCATTCTTTGATCCTGCAGAAGGGAATGAGAAATTCTTAGACTTAATTCTTCCTCAATTGTTATAAAGTTATTATTGGTTATTTTGGTTTTATTGGGTCACACTGTCATTTATTTGCCCCCGTACATGTATGACCTCAATTCCATAGAACTAACTTGGGGTAAGGTAAAATGAATACTTAAAGAAATGTAAATGGTGACTTATTCCTACAGGAATTGCACGATATAACGTTAGAGGATATATCACTTGAGACCTAAACAGACTGGCAGGGTTTTTTAAAAATATTATCAGTGGGAAAAAGTGGTTGAAAACATCGTCTGCGTTTTACAAGCTAAATATAGTACTGCATGAACTGAAAGTAACGTTTAAATTGTGCTATTTTGAGCAACTTCTTTACTTTAATCTAGCGTGAATGCACATTCCAAGGTTGGCAACATTATCGTAACCACAATTAGAAGCAGAACTGGTGACTGACTGCATTCCTGTCGGGGACCATGAGCTGGTGAACAAACTGTAACCCCACTCAAACCTAAGCATCGCTGAGGAATGTATGTTCGCCTCTTCGCGTGCTTTGGTGTAATCACTGGTTGCTAATTAACATAAGCTTATATAAAACAAAACTAAACCTAACCTAACCTAACCTCCCATGAATTAAACATACGCTTGTACATATAAGAAACAGACACAGGGAAGTGTGCGTGCTTTAGTGTTAATTAGTGTTCATGGCGTGTATTTTTAGTAACTATACAATACAGGAATGATGTGTATGTTATCTTCAGTGATAATTGGGAACAGTGTTGGGAGTGATATCTCATACAAATGAAGTAAAAGATTCTCGCCACTTAGAAATATGTAGGTATATTAAGTATGTTAAGTTGTGGAGGTCTGTCGCTCAAAAAAGGTACAAAAAAACGGCGACGAAAGCAATGAAAATGAATACCTAAAAAGCCTTTAAGTTGTCCATTTGCAAACTCTCGTGGAATGTCAACAAAAGACTCCATCTTGTTACCACTGCGCATACGCAGAAGAAACTGAGAACCCATTCGTACAAATGTAATCTGCGAGAAAAATTGTATTTAATCTCTTTCATATATTATCGTCGCAACCTAACCTCGGATTAAATTTCCAAACGTAACCTTTTTGTTATACGTACACTAACGTAGACACCGTAGCCTAATCGCGGGCTAAATTTTGAAACCACAGAACCATGTCATTTTACTGCGTATTTTTCGCTCAAATGTTGGCAGTTCTTCAGTTCTGAAGTGCATCAACAACGAGAATTACAAAGTTCTCCTGCTGGCGGAAGCACAAACTAACCAGAGGTGACATAATTTGTGCAACACGATATGTGACATTTTTCACACTCCACAATAAAATTTAATTCAGTCACGTGACTCGTAATATATAATAAGTCGAGAAATAAAAGATGAAACAACGTACGCCGCCAATCATAAACCATGTTATTACTTTCACTGCTGCATATAGTAAGTAGGGAAAGTATTGTATTCCACACAAAAATTCCATACGAGATTTCACCGGAAATACATGTTCTGAGATTCCCTGAGTCCAAAAAATAGCATTTTCTGGAAAAGGTCTTTGTATGTGTTCAGCATAATTCAAAAACGTAAAGTTAGTTAAATATCAAACTTGATACATTTAAATTATCTTCCAAAGATGGGACACGAAGATTTAAAAAATATCCCCCACCCCAGACTACGCTTTATATTACACTATTTTCAAAAAACTATTTTCTCAAGAATAACTCTGAACAACTTGGATTAAAATAGCTCTTTTAGGAAATGTTCATGACAAATAATATTTATGTGTAAGAGCTTTACAAAGCCTTATTAAACAAAATTGTGATGTTAAAACACACAATTTATGTTAAATGGAGCATCTTTTCTTTCTTTTTTGAGTGAATCATTTCCGAGATATTCCTTGTTATACGTTTGAAATTTCAAAGTCGTCGTGAACGAGGTTAAGAAAGTCAGTACAGCGTCCACCCTATCATTTTCAAATTTATTTCTGTGAACATATGTGGACTTTTCGTCCCTTGTTAATCACGAGGACTTAACGAAACATTTTAAGGGATAAAAGATGGAGGGTTCACGAGAAGAGACCTACAATATCGTTGTACTGTAAGTTCATAAAGAATATGATAAAAGGCAAATGAAATTGATTAAATCGTGGTTCAAGTATTTAAAAAGCTATTCATGTAAACCAGCTAGCCAAATAACCCAACTAATAACATATGAAACAATTTGAATGTGCGCATTCGACTGAAAAAGAAAAGTATCGATATAATGTGTCTTTTTGTTTCATGCTGGACACTTCAAGTGGCTTTTTATTCTTGCGAAATGTGTTTCATTACACTTTATATAAGGAAGGTAACATTTTACTGTTTTATAAAGCATAACATTCCAAAGAAACTGTATTGTTAAAGCTTTGAGAAGGGGGCATTCTTTTCTGTAGTGATTTCATCTGTCAGTGCAGAATAACCTTAACAACCAAGAAAGGATGGTTTGAACAAACTGATAAAAATGGAAATCTGAACACTGAATAAATAAGCAGAACTGACTCTTAATACAGCATTGGGGCAAGTAGTTCATATCAGGCATGGGCAAGAGAGGAGAGGTAGCGATTGAACTTGCTCACCCCACATTCTCTTGCCAAGTGACAAAGATTGTTTTGATACGACAAGCGCAGTGGTGGCTTCGTTCCACCTGCGCGGTAGTAATAATTTTTACGCTGTTATTAACTATTTTTATATTAAACGTGTTGCTTACAATAGTTATTACAGTCACCTGCTGTGATTACACAATCTTCCTATGCATGTACTATTCTTACATTCCATACTAAATTGTTTCCTTTCGTAATAAATCAGTAACATTCCATTGCTATTTAGCCTTAAAATATTTAATACCAGTTGATGAACCTTTTAAACTCAATATTATGTTCAAACTTTAAAACACGAAATACAATAACTTATACTACATAAACCAATAAGAAACTAAACCCCTAAAAACTGGAATCGTATCGTCCCTTCTACTCGTATTTGAGTATTCAGAAAGTAGCTTTTGAAATTGTAAATACATCGCTGTAAGATCACCAAAGTTTGCTTTATGGTTCTGATTAAAGTGATATTGTGATTGATATTGTAACGCTTTATATTTTCAAATTGAAATCCGCATATTAAACAGCATACTTTTCTGCTTCTATAACATACAAAAAATCCCCTCTGCCATTCCTCATGAAACAGACTTCATGACAATGACATGCTCGTCACAGAATGAGGCATGTCAGAAGCAAAGGTAAAGCTTAACTGCAGTGAAGGGGAGGGATAGCCGATGGAGTGAGGGAAGAACGCGTTTGAGTGGGGTGGCCCTTTTGAGCCGATTTTGCCCATGCTTGGTTTATATTAATGACAAATATATTCAATATCAGGAGCAGTTCAAGGGCATATGCGATGGTACTTTCTCTTCTTTTGTACCCTTATAGCGGAATGGCCCTCATATGCGAATTTCTTCGTGGCCAAATTTAGTTTTTTCCTCAAAAATACACACCAAATCTCTATTAGGATATTATTCTGCATGTGTAAAACCGCTTTGGGTCAAATTGACCGCTGAAATCTAAAATTTATAATTATGTTTTTGACTTTTAACTATAGCTTTACCTCAAAAAGCAGCTGGTGATTTTGTGTTGCTGGTGAATACACTACTAAAGTGTTTTAAATCCATTCCCCAACTGCATTCTGCAAGATATCGTGGATACAAAGGTGTGTCGTATGATTTCCTTATCTGATATGCTTTGTTAGTTGTAACATTTTGGCCAGAAGAACTTGGGCGAGCTGCTCTTGATTATTAGGATGCTTGAAGTTACACCAGATGACCCGTACCTCATGTGGGTACCTTCGGTGACAAAGGAGCAATTCCACCAGCATCAGCGAAGCTGTAATACAAGCTTTCAAGAGATACTGAGTAAACAATAGAATCCAGAGTAAACAGGGCTACATAGGCCATAGCCAGAAAATTCAAAATATACATTTCATTTGTCATAAAAATATCTTAAACATATGGCATTTCAATCAAAATCGTTAAGAGCCATTTTCAAGAACATCAAAATTTTCCATGTAAAAGATAGTTTAGGGTGGAGCAACTTTCTTCAAATTCTTCGTGTCCCATCCTTGAAAGACAAACTCAAATACTTACTGTAGTTTCTAACCGACTTTTCGTTTTTGAGTTATACTGTCCACAAACTGAGAAAGACACACAGACACACACATAAACTGACTTTTTTTTGAAAATGGTTTTTTTGCTGGATTCAGAGGGCCTCAAAGCATATATTTCCGTGAAAGCTCGACATCGAAGTTTTGGGTGGAATACAATACTTCCTCCACTTACTAGTAGAAAAAGTAAAAAGCAGCTTATGAAAAACTTAAATAGGAGATAGGTGAAATATTTCGATTACTTGAACACAAACATACAAAAAGTCATGCCCTTCCGTGAAGGTAGCCCAAAGGAAATTTATCTTAGAGCTGGGAAAGTGAAGCAGAAAATCGTATACATTTAGTTAGCCTTAGAACTTTTGGTATTTAAGAATAAATGACTTAATGTGTTACTTACAGCGACAGTGACGGTGTCCAATGGACGACGAGGCCGAAACCAAGAGATATTTAACTAACCTCTCCACAATTGAAAACTTGAACACCTTCCCTGAGAACAGTTCAAGTAACGAAGAGTGGCTGCGATGGTTTCGTGAAAAACAACTCCAAGAAGAAAAACGGCTGCAGCAGATCAAAGAAGAGGAACAAATAAAAAGAACTGAGAGGGAAGAAAAAATTAATAAAGGAGCTAAGGCGTATGAACAGTGGCTGCAGAAAATAGCAAAAGAGGAGCAGATAAAGAAGAAGCAGAAGCGAAGACTGATAGAGATTGAAAAGGCGGTCACTGAGATGGCACAATGTTTTGAAGAACAATTGAGGGAAGAAAATCAGAGAGCATTCCAGAGTTGGATCAGAAAGAAAGCTGAAATTGACAAAGGTCAGTGCATTTAATGGTACTGGTAGATGTCTTTTTTATAAGAAAAATCTTTTAAAGACACCACTCCGCATGGCAAGATGGCTTGCCACCACCTAAAAACCCTTTGTTCTCATAGTATACCACCCTGGAACCGCAATAATGCATCATATCAGAGTGACAGCTCTAACTGGCATCTTGCTTACGGCCTATTTCTTATGTGTTTGCAATTTCTCTAAAAAGTCTTTCTATATGGTAAATTAGCGTAGAGCCCTCCTTTCGTCTTCTCCTTGCTTTCCAGGATACTCTCAGCTAGTTGTTGCCTACACTCCATGTTTCCGAGTTCTGTATCTTTATGGTACATGGTGGTGGGGTGGGCTTAATAGAAATGATAGTAGTGCGGTAATAGTAATAGCCATGGGTAATGGTGACGGTGATAGTGGCGGCAGTGGTGATAGTGGTTGTGGTGGTGGTGGTGGAGGCGGTGCTGGTAGCGACGGTGGTGACGGTGGTGATTATGGTGGTGGTGGTTGTAATAGCGATGGTGGTGGCGGTGATGGTGGCGGTGATGGTGGTGGTGGCTGTGATGGTGGTGGTGAAGGTGGTGGTGCTGGTGATGCTGGTGGCGGTAGCGCTGGTGGTGGTAGCACTGGTGGTTGTGGTGGTGGTGGGTGGTGGTGGTGTTGGAGGTGGTGGTGGAGGTGGTGCTGATAGTGATGGTGGTGACGGTGGTGATGGTGGCGGTGGTCAAGGTAGTGGTGGTGGTGATGTTGATGATGGTGGTGTGGTGGTGGTAGTGGTGGTAGTGGTGGTGGTGGAGGCGGTGCTGATAGTGATAGTGATGGTGGTGATGGTGGTGGTTGTAATAGCGATGGTGGTGGTGGTGATGGAGGCGGTGCTGATAGCGATGGTGGTGACAGTGATGGTGGCTGTGATGGTGGTGGTGAAGGTATTAGTGGTAGTGGTGGCGGTGATAGTGGCGGTGGCGGCGGTGGTAGTGGCGGTAGTGGTGGCGGAAGTGGTGGCGATGGCGGTGGCGATGGTTGCAGTGTACACATCGCAAAGGCAACCTTTTCCCCAACCACGATGTAATTTTACTTGGTCCCTTCGACTTTCATTTATTTGTGTAATTGAAGAAACATCTATGGAGCAGATGGTTTTCCAGTTACATCGAAATAATGACGAAATTCAATGAAAAAACTGAAGCTAGCAGATGCAGCAGAATCTAAAATAAAAACAAATTTAGAGATTAAAATTTTCACTTACCTTAGTAATTGCTGCAAGTTCTTAAAATGCTGCTAACTTGTTTCAAGAACTTGCAGCAATTACTATATAAGTGAAGGTTTTAGTCTCTAAATTTGCTTTTATTTTAGATAATGACGAAATGTTCAATTCCACTTTCTATAGCCAGGGAATGGAGTATCTCTTTGTATGCAAGGACATTTTTTGAAATCATTTGATGATGTTTGCGTCAAAAACAGATGAATTGTATGTAATTACGCGTCGAACAAACAGTGAATTCCACTTTTGACTTACCTTTACATTTCATTGAATTTGTTCCGAATATTCCATGACAGTATTAATAGCTAACAAGTTTACTTAAGCAGCACTATCAGTTACATTTTCTTTAAATTTTCACAGAAAAGAAACGTGCTGAAGAAGAGCGAAGGAGAAAGGAGGAAGAGGAAAAGTGTCTGAGATCTGTAAAGAGCAAAGAGATGTTTGTGAACTGGAGCAGGAAAACCAAATTCAGACCCGAGCCATTACCTGTTGCACTGACGTATTATGCTGGTAAGCAGAATACTCCTCGTTATTAGACCAGCCAAGTATTGGTCTTCCATCTTCAGAACAATTTGTCACTTTTATTTGCTAGTTTTTAATTACTAAGGTAAGCAGGGATAAGTACATTTTAGGATAATAATATTAATTGTGGAAACCTCAAGCTTAGAACATGTAAATATTGTAAATAAATATTTTATCTCTTCCTTTTATAATTTTATAAACATAGCAGTATTCATGATGGGAACACTGTAGGTACTAATTCGAAAATGTAAACATGGCATGTAGGTTTGCAATATTGCAAGCAATGGGACATGCTCATTGAGACCATAAAATAGTTAAGAAGAGAAGGTATTGTATTTCACAAAAATTTGATAGCGAGATTTTGCAGTAAACATGCCTTTTGAAGCTCTTTGAACCCAAGGAAGGCATTTAACTTTTTCTCCAGCCTACTTATAATACGTAAGTGGAAGTAATATACTCCCTCCAAAAATCCCATGTTGAGATTTCACCCCAAATTAGTGTTTCCAGCCATATTCAATCCGGAAAAGAAAAACATTTTTAGAAATGTAAGTATGATGTATGTTTCTGTAAAAAACAACTCAAAAACGAAATTCTGGATAAATACCTTTGAATATTGAGGCAGATATACATTTCAAGGAATCTTAAAACCGAAGTCTGACAGCTTAAGTTTGTTAATTTAATATTTTTCTTTTGTTATTCGATATATTTTCAATTTGTGGAAATGACTATTATTGTCAAATTTACATATGTGCTGGCCTATCACAGCACAACAGCGTCCTTCAGAGGCACATGAGGGGAAAGTCGGTGGATCTAAATACCACCTATTTAGTCCTCCCGGCTAGGTCCGATGGACCCGTTGACCAACGATAGGTGTGGTCCTCCTTGCAAAATGGGGGTTTAAGTCGGGTGATGTAACTGCCACTTTGTAAAACTGGTGCCCGTTAAGAAAACAGTTACATGAAAGCCACATACATGAGTATGAGTTCTGAAGAAACTACAGTTCAAAAGTATTGGAAAGCACGAATGCTAATGGCTTCATTGCCAGATGCAAGGCACTAGAAAACAACAACTATTATTGTCAATCTTATTTCTATATTTCAATTACATTTACATAATTAATCATTTTTGTGTTCTATCATGTTAGAAGTTTTTAAATATGAATTTATGTTATTTTAATCTAAATAAAGAATAAACTAGCAACTAAAAGCTTCACTTATCTCAGTAATATTGCAAGTTCTTCAAATCTGACTAGTTACAAGTTGATGAACCTGCAATATTATTAAGACAAGTAAAGTTTTTAGTTTCTAATTTGTTTTTAATTTAGATTCTGCTGTTTCACTGTTAATAGCTTCAATTTTGCTTAATTTGATGTTATTTTCCTGGCATGGCCGAAACACACTGACTGAGAATATAATAATCTGTTGATAGATACTGTGTTTCCATAAGCACTGACGTGATAAAGATCAACCAGTAGAACGACCCGATTATTATGTGAAGACTAAATACCACAGGGTGTTGGCTGGTGCTCTGTAGAGATCATTCGCGACAGTTTTGAATTGCCTCGGTATCTCACATCCATCGGTAGAATGCATTTCCACTATAAATTGGGTAGACCACAACTCACACATAAAAGCCCCTGGCTTGGATTTTGAGATGCTTCTTTGTCAGTTAACTCTCCTGTAGTCTCCCTGGCATGAGCAACTATGGTCAAATCACCTCCAATACACCCTCAGGTTCACAAGTACACGGAAATTCCCCCCAAAACTAAAATGTCCTGTGACTTCTACGGGAGCAAAAATACCACACTTGTATTAAAGTTTACTATCTTCCAAATCCATTTTTATGTAGTTTGTACAAAGTTTGAGAAATACCCTATTAATTGATCAAATACATTATATGCTAATTAAAATCCTTAGTTTAGAATCCAAATTGTTTTCGAATATTCTTTCCCATTTAAAGTAAATTTAAAGTGGTAGAGTTTTCTGAAAATCTTAGCCAAGTTTGCTTAAATAGTGTTTGATTTTGATTTTTGATTTATACTGCTTCTACATTTTACAAAAACTCATACAGTGCAGACACATAGTTTTCTCTACAAGTTACAAATCCGTAGCATTGATTAAAAATTCTTCTACGCACGTTACGTTATTCGTGATACATTTTATAAAGGATTTTAAATTAGGGAACATGTACTTACTTAAAAGCAACATAAGGAAACAACATTAAAATGCTCAGCTAAAGGTCTAGTGTCATAGTAAAAACCTCTTAAGAAGAAAAATAAGCAAGAATCGAAGGTCCCATGCCTTCAATCATATGACGCCCTTATGTCTGAAACAGGCATCATGAAGTATTTGAAAACAGTTATCGATGCTAATCCGTTCACGTTATTCTCTTTAAAAAATTACTAGTTATGCATATATTTCGAAACTTATATACGTATTAATCAAAATCGTTAGAAGCATTTTCAGAAAATGAAAAGAACGAAAAGTTCTCCACGAAAAGGGTATACAATTTTCTCTTGCTATGCTTAAACAACGTGTGACTCAAATCCGAAATTCGAAATATTTTTCAATCTAGTTTTTGGATTATGGTAATTATGCACGCACGCACCCACCCACCCACCCACCACACACACACACACACACACACACACACACACACACACACACACACACACACACACACACACACACACACAAAGGCACAGCAATAATCTTCTGAAATGCTTTTCCTCGGGGTTCGGTAGACCTCAAAACATGTATTTCCAGTGAAAGTCGATATCTAACTTTTGGATGGAATAAAACAATTCTTGTGCCTACCAAAGGCAATTGATAGAAACGGTAAGAGCTATTTCATTACTAATTCAATAAAACGGGCCTTTATTTTCATTATATGGCTTAGTATCACAAAACTGCATATTTGCAGCTAATTGTTGCTTTTACTATTTACAGGTAAAAGGAATCCTTACGCGGGGCGCATACAGTGCAATCCTAACGAGTGGGTAAACTAATCTGTTGTCTTCCAACGCTCAACTCCATGTGATATTGAATTTCTTCATTAGGTCAATAAATTGTACTTATGTCATATGTCTAAAGAAATAAATTTTCAAAGAAAGATGCTTTTGTTTTACTTAAAGAAAAGTACAACATAATTATATTTTATGCGGTAGGACACTAACGCACTCCAGAACATATTGTCATAAGCATACTCCAAATACAGGATTGCCAAACACTCCTCATGAATATTCGCTGCAACGAGCAAGAATGTCCACAGTACGTTAACGTTCAACAGTGCGAAATACAAAAGTCAACTGGCTGCTAAGAACACCAAGACATGACATTTCTCTGGTCTACGGGTAACCATAGCGAAACTGGGGCTCTCTACTAGTCTACCTATAGCGAGCTGTCGATTTTGTCTTAGTCAACTCTTTCTTCAGTCGCTCTTCAATTTTTCGTGCATGTCGCACTTCAATTAACAACGCTCAAATCAGCATCTTCTCTCTTCGGGTCACTAAGCGTCGAACACAGCAGTTGTACTCTTGTCTTTTCTATCTTGCAGTCGCTCACGCACGTGTCGAACAAAGGACTTTTCTTGTCTCTTCTCTCTTACGCTCGCTTACTCACGCGTCAAACACCGCACTCTTCTGCATGTCTTTTCTCTCTTTCTATGGCTGACCACGTGTCGAACACAGGACTCGTCTGCATGTCTCTTCTCTCTTCCTATGGCTCACCACGTGTCGAACACAGGAATGTTAAAACACCCAAGTTACGTCCAAATGCATCTTTGTGGAGTGAACCATTTCAGAGATATTTCTTGTTATTTGTGTGAGTTTTGCAGTACTTCAACGTTTCTCAAATTGAAGGTCGTTATTCACTTTTGTATCTATTTAGCCGTGCAAAAGGAACGGAGTTTCAAAGCTTTATAAGATCTGACTATCAGTCAAAGCCTACTGCATTCCCATATTCTCATTGCACTTACAAGAAAATTAGCAACAAGGTAATTTCTGCAAATATTTATCTCAACGTTACGTGTTCACATTTTTCCTTTTATCATTTTGTTGGCAGAGACACAACAAATTATGATGGAGAAATAGAGGCTATATACATTGCTCTCCGACAATTATTAAATCTTCCCTTAAGTAAATTTAACAAGGCAGTAATTCTTTCAGATTCTAAAGCTGCAATTCAGGGAATATGTTCAAATACTACAAAGAAGTCAACAAAAATTAGAGAATGCTACAAAATGTTAACACAACTCCAAAAAGTTAATAAGACTGTTCATCTCCAATGGATTCCAGCACACTGTGGAGTCATGGGGAACGAAGCTGCAGACTCACTTGCAAAGAAAGGCACAACAATAAAACAAAAGTCTAAATTCAATTTCTCATATTCCTCAATAAAACGCTTGATCATTAAAAATTTTTCTCATTCATACCTACAAGAAATAGAAACAAATGCCAAAGATAAAAAATGGATTACACTACTTTCCAATCCAGATATAATCCCCCAGAGACCAAGGAAAACAGCTGTTGCAGCCTTCCGACTATTGACAAATCATGACTGCTTGGCAAGTCATCTCTACAGAATAGGTATCTCAGCCTCACCAATATGTGTCCTGTGTAACGATCCAGCAGAAATGAATGAAGAATACTTGAAGACCTGTGAAGCATTAAGATCAGAAGAAACTACAGTTCAAAAGTATTGGAAAGCACGAAGCTAATGGCTTCATTGCCAGATGCAAGGCACTAGAAAACAACAACAACAACAACAACAACATATTTATCTCAACTAACATGAAGAATAGGAATAAAAGTTTGTAAGAATAGATGGTACAAGAGTAGGGAAAGTCATGTGAGTACACATATCAGATTTTGTTTGTGTAGTAATATTTTGTGTACCTCATACGGTTTGGCAATTATAGTACAAAAGCCACTCAGAATGAAGGGAACTTCATTTGCTATTAACAGAAAATTCAGGATATAGGTGTATTATATACCTAATGAAAATATATTTATATTCCAATAAAACACCTGTAGATAACTACCAAACTACATGTGATACAGCAAATCGCCCAGACAGCTTGACTATAGAAATCGAAGCGAATGTATCAGAGGAGTAAAACACTAGTTTGATAGAACGACACCTAACCGTCAGGAAGGAGTTACTTTAAGGGCATACCAAAGTGAAAAGAGTGATTTTCTAAATTATTGAAGCTAGAGGCTTAATTTTTTGGAACAGGCATTTCCAGCAACTAAAGAAGTGGCTGTACCAAATTTTAATCCAATATCTGATCACATTTGAGAGGTAGAACTGGAACTTAAAAATTCAATGCCACAGCTGTATTTGAACCACAGACCTTCCGCTTACCAGGCGACTGCTCTAACCATTGAGGTACTGTGACAAACTGCCAGAATGACATTGAATTCTCAAACCAGTTCGTATTTCTCCTGGTAAACCACAAAGGTAGTCTCACATCAGAGACTATTACTCCAATGGTGACTTACTATTGTAAGTACTTTATATCCCAGGATTTAATAACCTTCAGATAGTAATTATTATTTATTTATGCCAACAAACTTACTGTTGGTGTTTTTAAACACACAAGCCGTGTGTGGGCAATGTTTGAGAGGTAGAACTGGAACTTAAAAATTCAATGCCACAACTGCTAATGGTTAGAGCAGCCGCCTGGTAAGCGGAAGGTTCAAATCCCAGCTGTGGCATTGAATTTTTAAGTTCCAGTTCTACCTCTCAAACATTGCCCACACACGGCTTGTGTGTTTAAAAACACCAACAGTAAGTTTGTTGGCATAAATAAATAATAATCTAATCACATTCTTGATATATTAATTTATCTCAATTTTATTGGGTATAATCAAAATCTATCTGCTCCAAAAGGTGATGAAATACAAAGTTGATTTTTAAAATTATATCTCTTGTTACCTATGTAACAAATTAAAGGATGGAAATTTTCATATAATGAATAGTTTTTCTTAAAAAAGTTTTTGACACCGCAAAGTGTAAAAATGTCATAAAAGCATCGTATTATTATATTAATTATATTTTTTAAAAAATATAACCTATATAAAAATTCAAAACGAACATTTTAATACCTATATTATAAACTTATTGGAAAATATTTTATATCTCTAACTAGATTTTTGTGCGAGAATATAGATTTTGAATATAAGGAGGTAATAAAAAATTGTTTCCGAGAAAAATGAACTTAAGGTTGAAATGGAAGATGTGGGCATGCCCATTCAGAAGGCAGAGGCAGAGATATCGGTCTGGGTGGCTCAGTTGATTAGACGCTGGGACACTGATCCCAAGGTCGCGAGTTCAAATCCGGCCCAGATGGTTTTCAAGTGTGCTTAAAAACGACAGCTCCATGCCAGTAGATGTACTGGCATGTAAAAGAACTACTGTGGGACGAAATTCCGGTACATCGGCGACCCTGATGTGATCCTGGAAATTGACAGCATTGTTAAACAAAATAATTTTAATTTTTAAATAAGCAGAGACGCATCACTTTAAAAATGGCATCCAAAAGATATGTTCTCCGCTCCCTAAGGGATTAAAACTTAGCAGATATATTCATTACAGTATGGTACATTTTGTGCAATAAAAATCCAAATATCGCTTCAGTGTCACCTTAATAATCTTACAGTTACGCCAGGATACAGGAATCAGATGAGAGAAGTTTGTCGCCTGTTAGGGTGTCTCTTCAGACTAAGCAGGGATCACAGCATAGGTATATTAAACTGAAGATCATGTTTTGAGTCCCGAAGGTGGTGTTGATATTTACAAAACTGATTCAACTTTCCAATCCTAACGCTCGTTACATCCATGGCAATGCGGGATCCGGGATGGGGAAAAAACAGGAAGACCACATCAGAAATGGGCACAAGAATTTGGTGAAGTGAATGAAGTAATTGGCGAGTATTAGACAAGAGTGGCAAGAGACAGAGAGAGAGAGAGAGATGGAAGTGAGTTAGTGGGTTTTTAAATTATCATGTCAATTAATTCAGAAGGAGAATGCACAGAAACTAGCTCATCCTGCGAATTCCAAGCTGTGGGAGGCCCTTGCCCAATGCGATTTGTCGGGTTATGTTAATCTTTTAGTTAAAACTCCCAACTATATCTTTATGAAATTAAAACATCCTAGCCATAGTACCAAGGCACGGAAAAATGTTTTGCATTACTTTTCGATCCATTTTCGTACATAGAAAATAGAGATAACGTCAATTTGCTAATTTCGATGGAGTTTATGTTGGTAGTACGTGTTGTTTCCGGCTTTCAATTTTCATTAAGCCTTGAAAACTAACAAGAATGGTTTCATTTTAAGGTTTTTATTTGTACATATGTATATTTGCAAATATATGTTTTTCCTTGTTGGCCTTGAAACTTTACTAATTTAATTCAGGAAAACAAATACAGCAACTCTAGCAAAGCATGACAATAAACGCCATTCTTGTTGTAACAGTTGAAGTTCTATTTGTTTTCAGGTTGCTTAGTCCATAAGTTACAATTCATTCCGTTTAACTGATGAAGTAATTCCTGCTAAAACAATGAGGTAAGATATTACAGGGGTATATGGTGCCTTTAAATGTCCTCAGTAGCTAGAATTAAATGTATTAGAGAAATTAATAATCCTTCGCTACCTACAGCTCATAATTCAAAAACCATGTTTTCCTTGTTGGGTTTTGGCAACGTTATTATGCTACATAATGAAGCGATAAATATGCAATAGCCACCCCTCTAAGAAATATTTGAGAATATGGAAACATTTATTTTTACTTTACCTCCTTTTAACGATTCCTGCAGATAAAGCATAGTAATTAAACATAGCATTCTTTCTATGTGACAGTCTATGTTTCCTAGCCATTCTGGAATCATATTAAGTATATTTATGTGTATAATTAGTCATATTTTTATACTTTACAACCAAATTTAACTCAGCTGAAATGACTTAAGCTGGAATAAGTAAAAAAGCATTAACTCCATTCATAAAGGCATTACTCATTTAGCGGAACATAGCGCCATATTGTGACGAAATAAATTGAATCCTAAGCATCATTGAGGAGCATGCTCTGATGTAACCATTGGTTGCCCATTAGCTTAAGAAAATAAAACTAAACCTAACCTAATCTCCCATGAATCAGAAAGCTAAGCTTTTACAAATAATGATAAAATCGTTAAAGCACGTACGCTGTCTTCGCTCGCGTGCTTTGTTGTTAATTAGTATTCATGTGTGTATTTTTCCTAGTTATAACATAAAGAAACAATGTACTGTCTGTCCACTAAATCATGGTCCCTGGCAGGAATCCAGCGAGTCGCCAGGTAAACAGCGATATCTGAAACTGAACTCCTGCTTCTAGTCACGCTTACGATAACAGTATCAAATTTAAAATGGTTACTCACGCTAGCTTAAACCAAAGAAGTCGCTCAGAATAGCGAAATTTAAATATTATTCAGTTCATGCAATATGGTTAGCTTATAAAAACGGTACACTCTTGTCAATGTGATGTTACTATCTACCCGACTTTCATCACTGTGAGTAGAAAACACTTCTACCACTTTCTCTCAAATTGTTTATTTTAAACAGATAATCGTGCCTCCGAATCATGATGGAGGATGTTCTATAATTTTGTTTCTAACATCTTCTCTGTTTAAAGCCCAGATCTGTTATTACTTACCAAAGCAAACTTTGTCTCCATGGTAAATTTATCATTTCCCGAACAGGTAGCAATTTGTAGTAGGGACATGCTTCTCTGCAATGTAAAAGTCATCTATACTTCTACGAATACACCTCTCAAAATTATCCACATTCACTACAGTGTGTGCAGGTATTGTCTTCCAATGTTTCCCAAGGGTCATTAGAGTAGTCCTTTCACAACTTATCTTTCACCAGTATGCGAATTCTTTTGTTTGTTTTTTCGATATACAAAAAATATTTAAACAGCAACCCTTGCACTTGCTTGACATACAGCAGTTCCCAGCTTCCTCGTCACATGGCTGAATCATTTTCCTAATTGTTTCCCTACCCTCAGAATCTATCACCCTTTTTACTTTCTCTACTACGTATGTGTGTGTGCGTGTGCGTGTGCGTGCGCGTGTGCGTGTGCGTGCGTGCGTGCGTGTGTGAGTGAGTCTGTGGACAGCACAACTCAAAAACGAAAAATAAGTTAAAAACCAAAGTTGGTATTTGAGTTTAATGTCTTTCAGGGATGCGACACGAAGATTTTGAAGAAAATTGCTCCACCCTAAACTACCCTTCACATGGAAAATTTTTATTTTCTTCAAAATGCCTCTAACGATTTTGATTAAAATTCCATATGTTTAAGCTATTTGTATGACAAATGACATGTATATTTTAATTTTCTGGCTATAGCCTATGTAGGGCTGTTTACTTCTGGATGACTTTTGAATAACTCGTAAACCGTAAGAGATAGACAAAATCTTACTATATAAAAATGTAGACCTTGCTAAAACACACAATTTATGTCTGAATAAATATTTTTGTAGAGTGAACAATTTCGTAGATATTCCTTGTCATTTGTGTAAGTTTTGGAGAACTTATACTTTTGTCAAATGGAATATATATTGTATGTTAACCGTGCAAAGAGAACGGAAGTTGAAAACTTTAAAAGATTTGACTATCGCTCAAAGTCTACTGTATTCCAATTTTCTCCTTATACCAGCAAGAAGATAAACAATGAGGTAATTTCTGCTAATGTTTATCTCAACTATCACAAAGAAAATATAGTTGTAAGAATGGTTAGTACAAGAGTAGAGAAAGTCATGTGAGTGCAACACACCAGATTTGTTCTTTCTTTTATATAATGGGATATTATTATACTATTGGATATTATTAAGAACTTATTACTGTGTCGTGTGCAGTTTTTTCCCCCAATTAAATTGGCAACACTTCCTTGTTAATTACAGATGGTTTGACAGTTGCACTGGTGGTTTAATGAAGGTTATAAAAACGCACTGACTCGAAGACCATGTTACATTCATTAAAGCAACCCATGCCCAATGCTTTGATTACCATTTTCAGGGGATTGGAACTCTGAGCATTCAACAGCAAACTGCCTGGTGTTCCAGTCTGCTACAAATGGCGGCCAAAGCATTGCACCAAGCGTCGATTAATGGATCATGGCCCTCCAGTTTGGAAGCTTTTACAATTCATACATCCCGGCTATCAAAAGTTTCCATGTTTTCACATAGACGTATTTTTCCGTATGATTTCGTATAACATGAGAAATAGCTACTGAAGGGTTATTCATAGGTTAGGCTACAGCCTTCCAGCTATTGATATCCACGAGACCTTTTAATTATTTTTAATTTTTGTGAGGCGACATTGTTTATAGTACATCAGTAAGAAATTTAATCCAAACGTATTTCTTATCTAAAATACATGATAGATATACAAATGTTCGTATTAGAAAATCTGGTTTTAAAGGAATGAATTAAGCTTGCATTGAAGTTTGCTCAAAATTTCTGTTTTTTCTGATACTTTAAAGAGCTAATTACGGTTTATGTGCCAAAAGAAGCTTGGGTATGGTGTAATATATACACAGGGTGTACCAAAAAACATCGACAACGCTTAATATGTTGTGCGTACATTTAAATAAATCCTCTTAGCACCATTTTAGATTATTTAAGTATTTACACTTTTTCAAAAAGTGGAACAAAAGCTTGAAAGTCTGGTAAACGTTCTACAATGTTCACACGCTACCAAAATACGTCTTATCACCTTGAATATACAGACGCTAGTCCCAATTCTTTTAGTTGCGAGTCCATCATTCCGACTGCCACGTGTACATCCACGCATGCGTTCATCAAATAGTTCCCGCATTGTTAGGGAAACGATCCTTAGCCATTTTCCCTTCGCTTTCAATATTGAACACATATAATTCTTTTATTTACACATATATATTAAAATTAAATATGGAAATATTTATGACGTCTTTAAACAAACTTAATTGTTCGTAACAATGAACATTAGTAACACGTTTTCGTCATTTAACCAACTCATACCAACATCAAAAAACAAATTACACTCTTAACAAATATTCACATAAACGATTTTCTTTTGGGGTTTTCTAATATTCTGTCTCACTACCAACCGATCGATTTGAATATGCGAGGTTGAGATGATTCCGCACATTTACACCAAAGTGTGCTGGAGTTCAAGTCGGCCATTTCAGCAGCTGTTTAGTGTTAGGTGTCGCATTGCTGTTACTAAATGTTACTGTACTGGAAACTCACAAGTAACACACTAGGATGCTCACCAAGAACTCTATGGAGGAACTTAAACCATCCACAGGAATGTTATGCTCAGGTGGTTCATCCCAGTACACAGGTGGCTAAAGGCATTCATAGCTTCCGTATTGAGATATCAAAACAAATGTTAACAAATTGCTTATTCTCAAACTTCGACGCTCTCCAGCGTCCAAACCGTGCATTTCCGGACAGGGGTTCCTATTTGAAAACCGAATAGTTTTCCATCTCGCACAACATACTATATAAGTTCACCTGTTTCTTGTTACTTGTTGCAATCGGCAACACTTCTCACTCTGAAAGCAACAAGGTCGGAATTACCATGCTTGTCGACCATTTGGTAGCCATGCAAATCTTGGCTGTCCTTCATGGGAAAATGGACCTTAGACCTTAGCAGCAGCCCATTCCTTAGGCGCTGCTAAGGTCTATTCTCCCAAGAAGGGCAGGCTAGATTTGCATGGCTACCAAATGGTCGACAAGCACGATAATTCCGACCTTGTTGCTTTCAGAATATGGTGTTGCTTATCTCCGAAGATAAAAAGGAACAGGTGAACCACCTTGTGTATATTTACATGCCACATTTGTTTCATTGTTGTTAAATTATTATTCTTTTCTTTGTTTTATTAAGCTTTGTCACGCAGTGAAAGCTCATAAATTCATGAAGTTACATAAATAATAGCGTTAGAACCTTTGGTATTTAAGAATGATTGATTATTGTTTGTTTTTTACAGCGACGGTGACGATACCCAAGCTTGGGGGATGGATAACGAGACCGAAACAAGAAGATACTTAGCTAAGCTCTCTGACATCGAAGAGTTGAACACCTTCCCCGAGAACAGCACAGGTAATGAAGAGTGGCTCCGATGGTTTCGTGAGAAACAGCTCCGAGAGGAACGACGGCTGCAGGAGATCAAAGAAAAGGAACAAAGAAAACGATATGAGCAGGAAGTAAAAAGTGTTAAAGGAGCTATAGCATACGAACAATGGCTGCAGAAAGTAACAAAAGAGGAACAGAAGAAAAAGAAGGAGCAAGCTGAATTGGAGAAAAGTTAGTAATACATTTTTAATAGTTCCAAGTAAAGCCGTTTGTTGGTGGTGGCGGTGATGGTGGAGGTTTGTCTGCAGGGAAAAACTTAGACACCAGATTTCTTTTTCCCTCAGCAACTAAAAAGCCTTTGCAATAATCATAGAGAGGTTCTTCTCACAACTGCCCAGACCACAGTTCAAGAAGAAGACCAAGGATAGATGGTAACTGGTAATGCCTAATGTGTCAAAGATGTTCTCAAATACTGTCAATTTCCCAGCACCTGCGAACCAATTTAGTAGCAACGCTCCAATGTCTGGGCAGATGATGGATACAAGAGTATCAGGGAAGAACATTCCCAACTTGAGTTAGGACCTTGTTAACCTTCGAACCATGGAACACATTAAAAAAATGCGTGTTCTGCTGCGTCAAAATTGCCATGGTAGGCTCATGCGTAAGTGTGACTGATCCCAAAGCTGAAAAGGTTCATATCAGGTCAACATTTGACTAAAGTACGAGGTGTGGGGATTAAATAACGTAAAATGTAATTTATTGCAAAGTTACAACTAGCTTTTATCCCCCTTCAACATACTCCCTTCCCCTATCTATCACGTCCAGGATGCCGCGAGTTCGAATCTCGCTTAGAGTAAGGCTTTTACCGAGGTTTTCCCTTATCCTGAGAAGACGAATGTCGGGTAACTTATAGCTCTATGGACCTCGGGCTCACTTAAGCATCATTTCACCTATCTTCCTTTCTTAGAAGTTTGAAAACGGTGTTGTTATAATCAAATTAATTTAAAAGATGAGTCAATTAATAACACTAAACAACACTTACATTTATAATTTTCCGAAACGAGTTTCGGAGGTTAACTTTCCTCCATTATCAACCGGACAATAACTGGGTTTCCATGGCGCGGATGGCGATGCTTCTTCTGATGTTTCTTCTGGTAACGGTTCAAGGAACCTGCTGAAAATATGTTTCTGGGGAATGTCGAAATTAAATACTCGGTTTGAATTTTTTAAAATGAAGATCTGTTCCCATATGGACAGCTCTTGTCTTTTGGTTGTGTTTGAGGAATTTCGGTTCTGGCTTACAATATCCTTTACTTTGAAGTATATTTACGCCTCACACAAGAAGTTAGTTAAATCTACTTTTGACCTATTGTTGCATTATCTTGAACATGTTCCAGATGATTCATGATAGTATTAATAGCTACCAATTTTACCAAAGCGACACTCTTATCAGTTGCTTTTACTTTTAATTGAAACAGAGAAGAAACTTGAAGAAGAAGAGCAAAAGAAAAGAGAGGAAGAGCAGAAGAACCTCAGAGCTGTGAAGAGTAAAGAGATATTCGTCAATTGGAGCAGGAAATCCAAGACCAGACCCAAGCCATTACCTGTTGGATTGTCGGTTTATGCTGGTGAGTAAAATATTCCTCGTTTAAACTAGCGAAGTATGTCAGCTTCCACTTCAGTCATTTTTAATTTTTATTTATTATGGCCTCTTTCCACTTGACTATAATAGATGAAAGTAAGTACTATATTCAAACAAAAAATTCGAAGTAGTGTAAACGGACAGGATTTCACACTGAGCTTTTTGTATGTCACATCCAGAGAGGGTGTGAGCGAGGGAGAGAGAGAGAGAGAGAGAGAGAGAGAGAGAGAGAGAGAAGATGTGGATGTTCAGTTTGCGTGCCAGAACCCTAAGCAGGGGTCTCTAACGTGTGCTGGAGATTCATCATCTTGACACCAGGTTTCTTTGTGCAGCCACCAGCCTCACTTGTTTTGGCACAGCCCTCCCGCAGAGACAGACGACCATAACGCCGCCCCTACGCCGGGAATAGCGATTATAGGGAGCAAATTCTACCACACCGTAGCAATATTGTCGCTCCTTCACGGACACTTCCGGCCCGGAAAGATCGGGTTTAAATGAAACGAAAAGATGGGAAGTCGCGTAAAAGAAAGTAACCAATCCAGTGGCGGCTAGTGACCAAGGAAACCCTAAAAAAAAGAGACCTTAGTCAGATTGGTCGGTGTGTGCATGAGTGTGGGGACGTGTGTGGATGGATGAATCAGTCTGTGGCACTGTGTGTGTGGACAGTATAACTCTAAAACTAAATATCGGATAAATACCAAACTTGGTATTTTAAAAGGTTTAATCCCAACTGAAAATTTCAATGCCATAGACGTAATTTGAACCACGGATCTTCCGCTCTAAACACTGATCAGACTTACGAAACAGCCAATCCTGGCCTTATTACGTCAAATTCGAAACAGGATACAGAAACCAACGAGAAAGCATAAACTGCAAAAACATATATTTCAGTATTTGATTTCTATGAAAAAAATTATACTTGTTTTTCTTTATCCGTTTAACCGCCCCTTATGTAGGACTTACACCCCTAAGACTTACACCCCTAGGATTTACATGTCAGTGCCTAGGGTCAGACACCTGTCGGGGAGCACAGCAACCTATGGACCGGACAGAGTGAAGACCTGGAAGCGGGTGGTCAGTATGAGAGTGAGGAAGAGGATGATATGAAATGCAGGCGAAATCGATTATTGAAAAGGTGATAATGAAGCAATTGGTGGAATGAGTAGCGGGGGAAACCGGAAAACGTGGGGGAACACACAAACACACACACACACACACACACACACACACACACACACACACACACACACGAACATTTTTTGGAGTCTAGGGTTCAATATTTTTGGTGAAACCCCGATATGAAATTTTTGGATGGAGTACTTTTTGTACTAAAACTTGGTTGTAGAGAAGGTATAAAATATTCTTTCGCCTGTACAACACAAGGGCCTTTATTTCCATCATATATCAAAGTATCACAAAATTACATGTTTACACATTAATCTTCTTGTTATTTTTATTGTTTCCAGGTAACCGAGACCCTTACAAAGGGCGCATACAGTGCAATCCTATCGAATGGCAAAATTAACCTGTTGTCTTCCGATGCTCAACTTCATGTGATATTAAATTTCTTGACTAGGTCATTAAATTGTACTCGTGTAATATGTCTAAAGAAATAAATCTTCACAAAAAATTGCATTCGTTAAAGAAAAATAAAACATATATTTCTGCAGTAGAATTATTAAGACAACTCCATGCTACCATAAACCTATTCCAAAGGTAGGGCTGCCAAACACCCTTGGTGCACCAACTTGCTCCAGTAAAGTAAAAAGAGGAAGTTTCACGTCTGTAGTCTAAGGCAATGTTGTTTAAAACGTGAGGTGGAAATAACCATAGGAAGCTGGTTTATCCTAATGATGTAACTACATGAAACTGTCTGTTCTGTGACTTATTCTGCTCTTTGTAGGATTTTAACTTTCCCTGACCATGTCAGGGAATGTTAATGTCGGGCAAATTAGCCTCTTCTCTCTTACGGTCGCTCATTCATGTGTCGAACACAGGACAAAGTGGTCAAGAATGAGTCCCAATCCTATGACTCTTTGCTAGACAATCATGACCTATGAATAGTCTTAAAGTTTGCAACTGCACTTTTTCTTGCGTATCTAGGGACATTTTGATTTGTGATAGATTCCCATCTCTTATCTATTGAAAATTTAGAGTGATATTGTGTAATCGTTTCTTAAAATTGTGGGCTTCTAATTCTTTTTATTGTGTGGAATGATAGTTTTGTAACAGGCTTTTGTATACTATTGCATCCCTTTTCGTCTAGATAATCAGCATTGTCACTGCCTCGCTGTTAATGGGGAAATACCTATCTGTAACCAGTTTGTTGTATTTGACAAAGATTGGAGATGACAGATGGGGATTAGATTTTCTAAGAATTGCTGCTGAAACGTTTGAGTCTTATCATAGCAGGAAAACCTAAATTGATTTCGTGCATATGTTTTCAAATCCTGTTGTTGATGGAAATGGTTTAAGATTTTCCAGTTGAAATACGATTATTATGTTAGAAGAAAAGAGATATGGGAAAGCAAGCAGGGTCTGGAAAGGTAGCAATCTCTGAAGCATACAACAAACTCAGAATTTTCCTCCTTATACGCAGGAGCGGCTCGACAGCTTCTATTTTTAAATTCTCAGTTGGATTTCTGTGAAAGGTTCCCAACAGTTTTTTCTTGCATTTCTTGTATGACTTTTTTGTATGAATTAAGTACAGCTTGAAATTAGCAGCAGTTAGTAAATGCACTGTAATAGAGATTAAACAAAACCTAACCGTAAATAGCTCAGTTGCAGTTACCAAAATATTTATCGTCCTTTAAAACCTGTAAATTCCTAACCTATTTGAGAGGTAGAATTGGAACTGAAAAATTCAATGCCACAGCTGGGATTTGAATCACAGACCCTCCGCTTACCAGGCGGGTACTATAACCATTGTATATATATTTTTAACAACACCTTAAGTTTTGTTTTTCACTACATTTTAACCATAACAGTAGTCTGCATCTTGCATTACTGACAGTTCTAAGTCTGAAAATGGGAAGGAAAATTGTGGTTTATGATTATTAACCAAAAACTACTTGTTTAAGGAGTCATTAAAACGGGAAAAACTGTATTTTTAATTTTGTCTGGCTCAAAACACTTCAGCTAACAGTGGCGGACTGGTGCTGAAGGCGAAATACCCAGATGAATGGGGGAGGCAATTTACTCTATAGAGTTCAAGTAAACAGGAGGCAGTTTACGTTCTTTTTATACCTGGGGAGGCAATTTACCAACACCAGCTCTAATATCCGTGTGATCGTAGCCTGCAGTGCTCTTGTGGGACCAGAGAGGTACTGAAATGACTCGCCCTACTAATAAGTACGTAAGATAGCCATTGTTAAAGGAATCTCAGGAGACCATGCAATTTTCTCTATTTCAGAGTAATTAATATCAAAGTACTTTGTGTTTATTAGGTAGAGCTAACAAAGCTTCTTTAGGTTTGCTGCTCTGATTTTGCTTGTGAAACATGCAAATTTATTGTAAAACAATTCAACATTTATGAGTTTAATTATTACAGTATGATGTTACAGCAGCTGCCGAAAGAGTATCTCTTATTTCGCACTACAAGAGCACAAAAGCTGCCACAAAACTAACTTCCTTTACTTCTTCACAAGTAACATATCCATGGCTAACGAGATAGACACCCTACGGCGCGAACTGAAATCAGCTGGTTGTCATAGTCTAAACATGGCCCAATGCAGTAAAATTATAATCACTTAATACATACATATTCTAAACAACCAAAAGAATTCTTCATTGAATTCATAAAAATATAGTTATATCATGATCCTGTATAATGTTAGCCATGTTTCAGACTACCATTACTACGTAACTCCGATTCGCGCCGTAACCTATCTCGGTACACACGAGCACATGCCTTAAAATTCTCTAAAGACATCCTTGCTCAGATTTGCGTTTTGCCAAAGAACTCAAATGCACAAAATCTTCAACATTGTGGAATTGCTGAAACTATTTAGCATCTCCATTAACAATTCTACAGATACGCTTAGCGCTTTCCCACTGTCCACTGTTATCGCTGAAGAAAGACTGGAGGGATTCCTCCAACAATGTATTTTGTACACTTATTCAGGTATGTAGAGTGGAGTATATATTCTTGTGAATTGCAGGATCCTTGTTCTCAACTCTCAGTTCATGGTAGAAGTTGTACACCAGCAGGAACGCGTAACATGGCAGCGCTGTAAAATTAATAAATTACTTTATTAAATATATCAGGAGTAATTCAGATGTGCATCATTGGTACTGCCAATACATGGATCATTTCCATAAAGCTTGACAGAATGAAAAATTTAAAATATTACATACTTTTTAAAATTCGCAAACATTTGAGGCTGTTTAACATACTTAAAACAGTGTAAAACAGTGAAAAATAAACTACTGTTCTGAAATTGGATAACGGTATAATAAAAGTTTCTTGATATAGATTGCATAGTTCTGTGGCCTCTTTTTTTTCCTGTAAGAAAGCATGGCATCCTATTAGAAGGAGATGGATTAAAATTCAATCAAAACGAAAAGGGTTTTACAGACTATTCACAGAATATTCAACATAAATATTTTATCTTGTCAACTTCTAAAAAGTGTTAGTTAAATGAAATCTGTTAAAACCTTTCGATGAAAATTGACAATGACTAACTAGGGTTGACAAATTTGGTGAAAATCTTAGTGTTGTATGGTTGGTAAATGCTGGATATGTATCCGAAATTTGGAACTCAACAAACGTATAAACAAGCACTAACCCTTCTGGATTCAGGACACCACAATATGTCAGAAAAGCTATACATCTCGCTTAATGACTGTGACAGCAGAAGAACACCTAGGTAAATAAATCTCGTATCTAAAATCGACAATCCATAGGATACTCATGGATGATGATGATGATGATGATGATGATGATGATGATGCTGATGATGATGTCAGCCGTCATTCTCTGCAATTTGTACTATTGTATGCCGTTCTGGGCTCTAGACCATTCGTTTTCTAGCACTCGAGAGTATTCCATTTCTAGAAACCACCTCATTGTGTGCGGGCACAATATAAGGGACTCGCTCGTGCCCAGAGGACCTTTAAGGAGTGACACCATTAGAGTTAAACGTTTACGAAGTGTTCAGTGGACAACGATAGTGAATCGTGCCAAATGCAGTTCAGTGTGAGTTATGATCCGGTAGTGACAGTTCAGTTGTGTTTCGATGGTTAAGTTCTGTTGCTATGATTTTGTGCATCAGTGTCCTAAGTGTAACGTTAGCACTACGCTAACCGATTAGAACGCAAGTAAAGTATGATTAGCGGTACCTGGTGTTCTCATTTGTTATAATGCTATAAAATACACCGTGTTTCATTGAAAACGTTAAAAATTAAACTGAGCATAGGGGATACTGTACTGACTAATTTGAGATGTGCAACTTAGAGGCTAAGAATCTAATTTATGGAGATGTGGGAATAAACCTCTAACATTACTGTCTGTCGTTACTGTTTTCCGGCATAGATGTAGCTGTAAATAAATGCATCCATGCTTACATGTATTATAATCAAAGCAAGGTTTTTCGGTGATAATTATTTGAAAAATTCTTATTAACAATTTAAGTTAGTGGTGTTTTGTGTTGAATAGAAATTGTCTAGAAATTCGCATTAATTTCGCAAAAGTTTTCGGGTAAAATTAATACACATAGACATTATTAAAATTAAAATTAACAGCTAAGATGTTTCTTGTAACATCATATTCAAAATTTCTCTAGATTAAAACTAATTTTATTTTACTATTATCATGACATGAATCACTAGATATATAATGCATCAGACATCAGGGTCATTGCCCATCAATCAGCACCACCAAATTGCAACATACAAGTTGTGACACTTTCATTTTTCATATTGCACTTCTGCCTGTCACAACCAAGTTATATGTAGAAAAAATCTCTTGCTGTCAGCATTTAATACTGGTAATCAAAGACATTGATAGGACTTTTCACAGAAAAGATGGTAACATTCACTTTGTGCTTTGAGTGCTAAGAGTTCTGTTACTATATCAAATGTCTTACTATGGCCTTACTGTTCAACAATGGCACAAAGTTCTTTGTGCTTTAAGTTTATTGCGGGGGCTTTGATAACACGGAAATATGACCTTGTGAGATAACCTTTTATTGTAACCTCACTGTATTGTCGGACAGCTTTCTGTGTCTCTGCCAATAATATTTATTTTGTAGTATTCTTACAAGTTGATCTCAAAAGAAGCCGGGATAGAATTAGACAGAATTAGATGTGAACTCTTTCATTGTTATTAAAATCAAAACTTAAACACCAGCAACAATGAGTCACTGGGTAGACCAACTTATTTTTCTAAGCAAATTTTTTTTTAAAAAAAGTATATATTTCTCATTTATCGCTAAAAATACAATATTCTCGAAAGTATGAACAATTCGCGAAAAAATGATCCCATATATCACTTTTAAACTATGTCAAATGCAAATCAATTTGTTCTGAAATTGAACAACTTTCTCATTTATCGTTAAAAAAATCTCGTCTGTGATATGTTGACTTAAATTTAAATTCTTTACGATTAACAGCAAATACCATCATTGATAACGCAGTATTGTGTACCTCACAACAGTTGTTCAAACTGATGGCCACCAGCCTCATTGCTACTACATTTTGCCACCTCCTGACAAATATTCCTGACGTGTATTCAAACTCACCACAAGAGACTATAATTGTGTAAATTCCGTGTTACTTTTCACTGGGGTTTCATAGACAAGTGATCTTGCTTGTCCGCATATGATTAAACAATTAAACAACTTCGTAGCCCATTGAAAAAGCCCTCCCTTTCCAATCCAACTAGCAGAAAATGTAGCACTGAGCATGTAGATATGCAGTTCTAAATAAGCTGAAAACAGTCGTGATAGTAATGTAATAGACATATATCTTTTACAAGATTCACAGAACCTAGGTTCATATCTCAAATTGTTCAGTAGAGCATCCGCTATGATCTGCTTAATTTGGGCACGCTTTTCCTCAAAGTCCTTTATATTGGAAAGAGATAGTTGTATGAGTTTTATGCTAGATTTGTTGTTTCGGTGTTTGTGGTAAATGTTTTCATGAAATAAAATACTTGAACAAATTATTTTTTCCTTACCTTCACTAACTATAAGCACAAACATGGAGACGCAGAACTCCCCGAAATGATTTGGCATCTTCACCATGGCTACGTGGAAACCATAGAGAAAGATGCAGCTGACAATGATGGATAAGGTGAATAACCATGGCAGTAGCAGCTGGGCATCTCTCTGCAAAATAAAGTTTGTAAATGTTAGTACCACTATATGAGAAGATAGCAATGTCGTTTTAAGAGTGTATGGGGGCAACTTGAATTAGGTTCTCGCGGTGCAGATCACACTTAACTGTTGCCGAATTTAATTTTTCTTAGTTGATTTTCTCTAAGTTAGTAGCAGTGTAATTTCTATTTTCCCTTCGACATAGAAACTCTCCCTCGTCTCTCGTGTTTGAATGATTGTCTATACAGGATGTTTAAAAGGTGTTCGATCTTGCAACAGGAGTTGGGATTGATGTACCTGTAAGAAAATACCCAGTATACAAATAAAATAATTAGGAAGAGTTTGTTTGGCAGTAGTCGAGGCTAAAATTGACCTGAGACTTGGCCAGGTATAAGAATTTCTAAGCATTAAGGTCAAGACGGAAGGATATAAAGTTGAACTGTTGCTGGGCTACAGGTGTGGACGTCACAGGTAAGAAACCACGCCACCTTACAAAGTGCTTTGGAGTTTGCAGAGAGCACTTGGACCCATCTGTGACCCTTGGCAGGTGTGTTTTGCATTCGTTGTAGTGTTAATGGTTTGACTGTAGATAACTTAAAGCTTCTTGCTTAAGAATTGCTATAACTGTCGACTATAAGAAGGATGAATAAACATTTCTGTGACCCACAGCAGCTTGTATAAACAAATATTGGGCTTGTCAAGAGCGTTGCATAAGAATAATTAAGTAGAATATTGAGATATTGAAAAATCAATCAAATAATAATTCCTTATAACCAGGAATTTAGATAAAATTTCCATGAATATTTCAAAGTACTCGAAAAGATTAATCAGGAGAAACTCGGTTTAATAAGATAAAGGGAAAATGTTACAGTTTCATTTGCAAAAAATATTTGAGAGACTTAGATAAGCATTAGAAAATGATTTCTGAAAAGAAAACAGACTAAAAGGTTTCACTATTTAAAGTGAAAAACGTTCGCCTCTTTTAATTATAAAAACTTAACTGAGAAGAGAATATTACGTTTAACAACGTGGCGAAATAAAAAGAGAAGGCCTTGCATGGGCTAAAAACGGGGAGTATATATAAGGAGATATGGATAAATGTTCTCTTTGTAACTAAGTTGAAGATAATAATTGGCATATCACTTTAGATTGGAAGAAAACAGAATTCTTAAGGATAAATTAGAATTGAAGAAATGGTCCAGTTTACCAAGGACAATAATAGGAAAAAGAGTTTTGGACATACGAGTAAAATAAACAAACGGAATCGAGGAAAAATAACTTATTTGGGCAAAGTAAAAAAGTTTTTGAGAAAACCAGTAAATAGGTTCATCAAGAGAGTTAAAATAGATTATTAGGTATTAGGTTAAAAGCTTTAATAGGGATCTATAGTTCAATAACCTCAGTGTTTGAGCAGATACCTAAGTCATACAGGTGTTAGATGCATAGATACAGATATTTTAACAAATGGTACCTTAACATGTGCCCACTTTGATGTGTTAGTAGTTTTTCGCTCTCTCTAACAGTTTCCCACAAACCAATCACATAGTTCACTACCTGATATTTTTGTACGCTCGTAACTGCGCCACAAAATGAACAATGCCTGTCAGTGTAGACTATCCTCTTTGTTTCACATCTTAATTTCTGACCTCCTGGCTTAGGTACTGTGAGGTAATTGGTCTTGCAGAAGGCATTCGAACTCAACTCCGATACATTCGTTACCGCAAGGCCTGCCCACTTTGTGTCATAATTAAATAAATATTAAAACTAATAGTTCATATATTTATGCAATTTCATTTGAGCTACATATATTTTAAGTGTCTTTGTTTGCATATACAGCCTATACTAAAGGCTGTTTTTGTAAAGTTCAATACAAAGCGTTACATACATACCCTTACGGCACCAGCAATCAGAGAAAGGGATACCAATAAGACTAGAGCTGCAGAAAATATAGCAGCACACAGGTAGGCCCTTAGTTTCTCGGCCCTTCTGTCCCTCGAGTTTTCTGCAAAACCAATTGAAACATTTTAGTCCTGAAACGACATTCCAGCATTTATTTTGCTATCTCATAATTGTATCATTTATTATTTATCCCTCACTTATCTACTAATCATTTCACCTAAAAGTACAGAAGCTATATTTAACCACAAATATGCAATTTGAGGTCTCCTGAATGAATGCATGTGTGTAAAATAGAAACTGAATAACAACTTCATATCTAATTCAGTAACTTCCTGGGATGCAATACAAGAAATGTTACAAAACTACTTCCCATCCCAAACTACCTCTTCGACTAAAGAACCTGTTCAGTAATTTTTTCATTATTATTTTATCAAAAGAAGCTAATGATTTTGATTAAAATCCTATATGTTTGAGATATTGATGTGATACACAAAGCATGTGTATCTTCAATTTTCCTAAATTAGGTTCTTCAGCAAAATTTTCTTCATGTTGTGTCCCTGTCTATTAACGATATACTCGTAAATGTTACAACGTTGATACTGCGTAACATAGTGATTATTTCTTATTGTCAATTCAAAATTATTTATGGAAATACTTTTGAATAATGTATACAGGGTGGAAGGGAAGCCATTACATTCCTTCTAATATGTGCTTCGTAGAAGCACTACAAACATACAAAGTCGAATGGCATTTTGTTCTTTGATAGGCCGACTTCGAAAAATTAAATGTTTTTTTTTTTTTTATCCAAGTTGGATGCGTAATTCCACAAGAATGTACGAAGATAACATTTTGTTACTTGTAAGATGCGTAGAGTAACTTATTTCTGACATAGCTTCGGTAATAATTATTGGACATCAATTAATCACTTAAAAGACGTGAAGGAATACTCCAAGCAGCTCTTTCAGACGTGAGGTAAGTCGACAACGTTGCGTTGAGGTTGATCAGGAAATTCACCTAATCTGTGCATGTAAACAGGTCGGGTGTTTTCGCTTTCCTGTTATGTTTTGGGACCTGTGTGATTGGCCTACACTCGAGCAGTAAACACGGAAGTACAGGGTAGGGTGTGAGTTTGTTTTCAAGACGCACCGTTACGGTGTTTGTTTATGTATCGACCTAGTGAAAGCGACACCCACACAATCTGCAGTGCTGCCAGCTTGTTTTCGACAAAACAAAAATATCTCCGTAGGAAATGGTTAGATACAAAATGTATTCCAAATACCGAGATCTACCCTGGCTTAGACTAAAGTAATGGCTTCCCTTTCACCTGGTATGTGTGTCAGTGTGTGTGTGTCTTTAGACTCATTAGATTGTTTTCATCTACCTCTTTCCGATCAGTTCTAAGATCTAAGATCTCATTTTCAGTTTATCTTCAGAGTTGGAATCATACAAATTGTCATAAATGGACAAGAAGGAAAGTTGGTAAATCATTCCTTTTACTCCTGTTTGTGAGAAGTAGTAACGTTTACTTGCAATGGCAACCCAATGTTGCACAACTAACGAGGAAAAACATGTCAGTAATATGTAAGGAGAGTAGGGGCACAAAGTTTGGTTGACCTTTGCGGCACATAACTTGGTCATTCTTGGAGCTAAAGAAATAGATAAGGTTGTCGCTTCTCAAACAATCGATTGCGTAGGTGCGTTCGTTCGAAAACTACAACGTTTAAATAAATGCAGGGGTCTCCCAGGCCCTTAGCGACCACTGGAGGGTTAATGTGTAATAAAAGGAACTAATCCCGAAAGCAAAATATTTTAAGTTAAACGTTTGGTCATTTTACCTAATTTAAAAACCAACCAGGACAGAGTACTTCATATCCAAAAATGTCGGTGTTTGTACAAGTATTCAATGAACATAAATAAAAGGAAAATTGGTGTTTTAACAACTTATTAAATGCATCAAAATACGTCGATTATTTATTCCAAAGATATGAACATCTAATTGCGAACGGTCAAGAGATAGCCATGAGGCGTGTCTGTGGTCAGTTAATCAGCAGCTGTTGCGGTGTCGGGTCTTCAGCGCAGATGTCTATACAATACAAAAATGCTCAGTAATAAGAAGCAAACCACTAGAAGAAGAAATTTGTAAAGTTAGTAAAAAAATATAAATTAGTGCCCTCTGTTATACACAACAATAAAGCTAGTCTTAATCGTATGAATTATAATGCGACTGAAACTGTGCGATAAAAATTCAATCGGATGAAGTAAAGCAGTATTTTAGTTTTTCATTCGATTTCGTATATAGAATCACTCCTAAGTGGATTACACCTATACACATGTCACTTCGTACCCGTATTATATGTATTTACTTTTGTGTTCAATTTCATCTTGCACATACTCACCTAGAAGTTTAGCTGTACAGTACGGGTCACTTAAATATATCACATAAAAGGCCACGACTATGACTGTGGATGATGTCACCTGAAATGATAAAACAAACCATTTTATCAATAGATTTAACATGTCAAGCTACAGAAAACGTCTTTATTACAGTAAATCATAGCAAGATTGCGGATGTGTGTGTGGTCTGAAATAGCAAGCACGATAGCAGCAGTACTTAATCCGCTATTGCAATGTGTTCCACCTGAGCTGCTCACCAGTGAGCAGCGGCGTGCTCGTAGACTTGCGTGAGTAAGCCTGCAACATGCAGCACAGCTCTGCTCTGGGGTAAGCTGCCGTCATGGCAAGTGGATACTGGTGGAGACCTGCGACGGGGAATGAGTGGGGTTGCTGTGACCTTCGCCCAGTAACGTATTGACTATCATGTGCTGCGTACTCCCGTATACTCATACTCATACTCGTGGATCTGGAACAGCCTGCTCTATTGAATACATTATTTTGCTACATACGCCAATCTTCTTCTAGTTCCTGAATCGGTTTAGGTATCCCTGCCATAGGCACCTTAAAGGAAGTAACACAAATAGGCATGATAGTTTAAGGCCGTCCATTTCAAAGCAGAACGTCCTGAGTTTAATCCCGACTGCAATAAAATGTGGTTGTACTAAACAATGGGGAGGGCCCACATAAAATAACCAGTGGAATGATACCCTTGTGTGATGACGGGTTACGTTAGACTACAATAACACGGATTTTGATTTTGGAAAAGAAAAGCGAACTATTATAATGCTACAATAAATAGATACATTTATGATATAAATAGCTACCAATACCGTTATTTTATTGTTAAATCCCAATATAATATGAACATCACAGAATTCTTACAATATTCTAAGACGTTGACTAAATATCGTTGTTGCCAAATGCATTAGAAGGTTAAGTTTATTTCGAAAACTCTCCTAAAGTGTGTAAGAATTCAAGAGTGTCTCCATATTAGACATAGTTACTTTTATACTGATTTCAACCGTGTATGAAATATATCATCATATTTTATTCGAACTGTTAGATATCTATATATACAAGATGCTCTACTTAATAGTCCTGGTAGGTGCAGTTGTCTCTTTTCGTGAAACCCGTGTCGATGAAAAATGTGGTCTGTGGAAAAAAAAGACGGTCAAACTTCTCGAGGAGGTATGCAAAGAGGAATATTTCAAAGGCAAAATTATATATTATCCATCATATTGGTCGGTTTAAAATCAAATTATTAGGCTTTGTCACTAGCTTTTAAGAATTATGTTTTATCTACTACTATAATAATCAGTGATGCTTCAGTTCGTGGTTATTAGAGAACAAAAGCTATAATTTATATCATGACAAAAGACAAAACACCTTATCGAAACAAACTAACAAGTTCAACAAAATGTAAAATACACTTTAATGATTATCATCAATTGTTCTTGATAATAAGATGCATTAAAATGAAGTGTGCACCCCTAAATAATAGTTACTGAAATATTACAACCATTACTATTTGTAATATTTATTAGAGGCACGTTACGCAAACACAAGTTCTTGAATTTCGTACAAATATATAAACTTCCTTTGTATTTTCTGGAAGTATATTAATCTTGAACTACTACTTTTAAAGTTTTTCCTGATGAGCCGTGAAAATCACCTTCGCTCATTTTTTACTTTCTCTACTGGTAAGTAGGGGAAGTATTGTATTCCACCCAAAAATTCGATGTCGAGATTTCACCGGAAATACATGTTTTGAGGCCCCCTGAATAAAAAAAAACATTTTTAGAAAAAGGTCCGTATGTGTGTCAGTCTGTGTGTGTCATTCTGTCAGTCTGTCAGTCTGTGGACAGCATAACTCAAAAACGAAAAGTTGGTTAAAAACCAAAGTTGGTATTTAAGTTTAATGTCTTTCAAGGATGTGGCACGAAGATTTTGAAGAAAATAGCCCCACCCGTAACTACCTTTTATATGGAAGATTTTTCGAAAATTTTTATTTTCTTGAAAATGACAAACGATTTTGATTAAAATGCCATATGTTTGAGAAATTTTTATGACAAATGAAATGTATATCTTGAATTTTCTAGCTATTGCCCCTGTAGTCGTATTTACTCTGGACGACTTTTGCATAACTGGTAAACAGAGATAGACTAAATCATACTATACAAAAAATGTAGATCTTGCTAAAGTACACAATTTATGTCTGAATAAATTTTCTTGTAGGGTGAACCATTTCGGAGATATTCTTTGTATGTGTGTGAGTTTCGGAAAATTTAGAACTTTCGTGAAATGGGTCATCGCTGTTCATTTTTTTATATGTTAAGTGTGCAAAGACAACAGAATCTCAAACATTTCACTATCGCACAAAGCCTACTGTATTCTAATATTCCCCTTGTACCTACAAGGAAATAAGCAATAAGATAATTTGTACAAATGTTTATCTCAACTAACACGAAGAAGATATAGGAATAAGAGTTTGTAAGAATGGTTAGTTCAAGAGTAGAGAAAGTCATGTGAGTGCAACACATTAGATTTTACTTTAAATTCATATACAAAACTAGCATTCAAAATTTTGGAATATAACAACAATGTTTATTAATATCTCGTGTCTTTTTTCCAAAGTCCACATACTCTTTCCATACATATATCGTTTCCGCAATAAATATACTAAATATGCAACATACTAAAATACTCTTAACGTAGATAAAATATTATAGACGCGTTACAAAATTGGATTTATTAATTCATGGCTCTTAGCTCCCTTTGGTCTTGTTCTAACTTGAGCCTTTCGTTACTAAACCTCTACTTTTGTAACTAGTACTCTAAATGTCTATAAGAATTCTCTTCCTGAGCTCTCTTCAAGTGCGCTTTTTCATCTTTCATCGGATTCTCCACATTTATGCTCCGATACTCTCAAAATATAATTCTTGTGTTACTTCCATCACGTTTATTGGAGCTTTCCTTCACTCAATCCATTTTATAACTCTGCCTAATCTTTCTTCGTACTTTGGGAGTGCGTAACCTTGTGAAGTGCACGTGGCTTCGCAGTAATTACTCAATAGTAATAAATTCCAACACAATTACTCAAGCACCTTCAGCGAAACATAAGCAGATAGCTCTGTGGCTATAACACTAATGTGGGATGTTATACACGTGTTTATGACATGCAGTGTACGGTAGTTCACCGACTTTTTCACATTCTTAGATTTCCAGTCAAACCAGGCTTACTTAAGTATCAAATAATCCTCTGACCACTTAGGGCAAAGGCGCGGCAAACGGTCAACCTAAAGACATTTTTCAAAATTAAGGCCATACTAATTATTGCAGAACCATAAATTGTTTTAACAGAAGCATTGAAATTTCATTTAAAAAAGGTTGAAATATATTCTTTTGAAACAAGATACAAGAACAGAAAAAAAATTAGTTGAAGCATATTACATCCGCAGGGGCAAACATCGGCTTGCTTTTGCTTCTTGAATTCCCCTGGGTATTGTTAACCTCATGTGGAGCGAAATGATTTCTTTGCTTTTATTGACTAAAATGACACTTTCATTGGTGCATCAGCGACGCATTGTTTAATGTGGAAGTCTCTATTAGGTGAGAAACAGTGGGATAAGTGGAATATGTATGTTGTACCTTGTACTTACATGTTTTTCAGATACAAAGATTACCCTCCCCTTCACTCAGTACTGCTTATCAATGAACACCCGAAATGGTGTTACGGCATACGACTGCGATACGTAATTTAGTTGTAGACGGCCAGGTACAAACGACCTACACTTACCTAGATTTTCACTAAATCTAAATTTAAAGTATTAAAATTTATTTCAAAAGTTATAAATAGCTAGCCCTACCAAAAGTAATTTGTTTTCGAGTATATACACCCTCTACAGTGTGTTTACAAACTAGCATGTTATCGTACTCCGTTTTAAGCTTTGTTGTATGAAAATGTAATAAATCGTCGACCTACTGGAGAAATTTGGTGACATATATTGTATAAAAAGCATCACGAAAGTAATAGGCATTTTTTACCCTTCCAACACCTCTTGATATATTTAATTTCTATGATACTATTCGCTTTTCGTTAGAGCCGTATGTTGTATTTTGTGACGAAAGGGTAAGCACTGTTATAGTCATTGTTATTGTTTTTGTTAACATTCAAATTCATACATTGGGTTACAGAAAATGTAGCATGCATTTTATAGGTTTGGACTGGCACTAAAGTTGTCTTTCGTGGGCGTCCTCGACCACACAGGTGTTGAAGTGTAAAGTAGTTTACAAAGCACGTAACTCAATCGCACAGTTTCACCATGAGCATATTAATAGTTTTTGAAGGTTAATGTCACTTCGCCGAATATGGACTATATTGAAATCACTTACCACTTCTGCTAAGTTGAAACTCTTTTTATGAGGTATTTCACAGATGTCACGTACATGCAATACTTCTTAAAAATAACTGAGGGAATGAGAGGCAACTATTTCTCTGCTCAAGCCACTTTTAAGCATTTTTGTGTTGTTAATATGGCCAACTTTCCACAACAAACAACAAAAACATATGTGAAAGAAAACGCTTGTGTTGTCCCTATTATGAGATTTAGAACATACATTTTTTGCTTTGTCACTTACTTAGGAATACGGAAATATAGAAAATACCTGCAAACGAAGCTTGAGATCATATTAGGGCTTTAAATATATATATATATATAAATATATATCATATGATTCCTGAGACCTTTATCAAATTTGGCTATTCTTCGAATTCTCTCCATTCTCCTTTGGGGTTGAAAATATAAATTAGAAGCAGAATATGTATGATTCAAAGTCATAAAACCAGGATCTGATACATATAGTGACATACATGTTAAATATTATATAAATGTTTTACACCATGATTAATTCTAGATTGTCAATGTTATCATCAGAACTGTAAACTTAATTAAAAATGAACCAGGAAAGCCTTTATTACAAGTAATATGATAATATATAAATATAACCGATAAATTCTCAAGCGGAGCAATTTCACAAATAAAATATGAATTTATATATTATATCACAAAGATTTGACCAGAAAATGTTAAATTCTATAAAAACTAACCTAAAATATATTCATTACGATTAGTACACCTCGATTTACTCAATACTGCCAACTTAGAAAAATGAAACCCAGAAATTACATGCATTTCGAATTTCTCTTATTATAATACAAAAACCAATTTAAAATCTAAAATCTCACTGTGTTTTTAACACTAACTAATAGCCTTTCTTCTGAGAAAATTAATAAATTAATCATTAAAATAATCATTGTTAAAAATTCAGTTGTCAAATTGAAATATTTCCTTTAGAAGGAATAGACAAAGTCAGCGATTTGTGGGAATACAGTTGGCGACACTGACTAAATAAAAGAATGTCCTAGTGATAAATGGTACAAAACAAAAGAACGACTAGGTAGTAAATTGTATATGATAAATTACAGCCTCTATACATGAAATAGTCCGGTATAAACCGCAGTATTTATAAGTACTCTCATTACTGTTCTTGAGGTTTCCGAAGGATTTTGAAAGCCAATTCCAAAATCGTCCTACTGTTGTGCTTCGGGAACAAATTTCCCTCAATTGGTAAATGTAGAGAGAAAGATCATTTCCCAGCTACAAACTTATGTCAGCCGATAAACGACATAAACATTTGGAGAAATCGATTAGTGTGTACTGCAAATCAAATTACAACGGCAGCAATGATGTCTATGAAAGGGTGTGCACTGTAAGTACCAAAAAATATTCACTTGCTTTTACTGCATGGTAAGTGCATATTGTAGCCGCGGTCGCACGCGTCAAAGACTCAAGGTCAAGCTACCTGACACCGCTGCTTGTAAATACGTGGTCCGACGACAATGGAGCGGTCAGAATATCGACGACTAAGAGTGCGGCAGAGCAACGCGTTTCCAGACTATTCGAGAGACTCTCGGCTGCCGGCTTATTTACCAGAAGTTCGAGAAAAGGTGAATTTCGAAAAAAAATGCGTCCTTGTTTAGAGAACTGTGTCATCGGAGACTGTTTTGGACATTTAATCGTCACGCTGGAGTTGTTGGCAATGTTGGAAAACAATTTCAGTGAGTGAATCGTCGGATTTGTTTAAACAGTCGAGCAGTATTAGGCTTTGTGTTAAGGTTACGAGAGGAAAGAGCAGCTGTATGTTGCAAGTTCATGACGAGTTCTAAATTGCATTAACGATAAAAACAATGAGGACTGTGTTTTGTGCTTCAGTTTTAGAAGAGAAGTAAAGCTACAAGAAATAAAGGGAACGTATCATTGTCACAATATTTTCGAAATTACAGAGCACATTTTAAATATTTTGACAGCATAAGTGCATGCACGTTTTAGATATGTTTACTTCTCACAAATTCGATGTATAGGTACTACTAAGGAAATCGCATGTTACTTGGTGTTGTTTCTTCTGGGGCTGTCTTTAGCGAAAGATAGCATGGCATCTCGTTTTAGTTTTCAACAAGTTTTTTTCCACCCTGTATCTGACTTCCTTGTGAACAGAACCTCTTTGTGCAACTGACATATATATCAAGCCAGCTCCTGTGTACAAACTAACGATAGCATCGTGGTGTATGTCCTACAAACTGCAACGTTCAGATGTATCGCACAAAGCAGTGCTTGTTTCATTGACGTCATAATGTTTATCTACAAGGGGGGTAAAAAATGCAACTGAACGCTTCGATGAAATGCTCACAAAAATTGACACTGTATGACTCAATTATAACAGCAGCTTTGAGTTGGTTTTAGTAAACTTTCTTTCATAGCTTTTAGGAATTACAGCTAGGGGGCTCCTACTGAATTTAAAAACTTTTGAAATTTCCATTCAATTTGGATTAGATTCGGTAGGTTAATTATTCTAACTAAAATTAAAGTAACTAACAACTGGGAGTAATTTGATAAGTTTACATTTTATAGCATAGTCTAACAAAATTTTATAATGTTTTTCAAAATATTCCTGTGCATGAATTTGTGAGATTTTAATTGATTTTTTTTGTAAATATATAATATATGAATAACAATTGGTATTACTTAATTTATACAATTTTATACAATAAGAAATGTCTATGTACGTTATTCTTGATTTTTTAGAACATTAGATTTTTACTTTCTCTTCTACGTATAAGTAGGGGAAGTATTGTATTCGACCCAAAATTTCGATGTCGAGATTTCACCGGAAATAATGTTTTGAGGCCCCCTGAATGCAAAAAAAGCGGTTATAGAAAAAGTTCCGTGTGTGTGTGGGTAGGTGGGTGTCTGTGAACAGCATAACTCAAAATTCAGAGGTCGGTTAAAAACTAAAGTTGCTATTTAAGTTTAATGTCTTTCAAGAATGCAAGACCAAAATGTTGAAGAAAAATTTTCCATCCTAAACAACCCTTAACATGGCAAATTTTAATTTTCTCAGAAATGGCTCTAATGATTTTTATTTAAATGCCATATGTTTAAGATATATTATGGCGAATTAGATTATATTTTGAATTTTCTGGCTATAGCCTATATAGTTCTATTTACTCTTGATGACTTCTACATAACTGGTAAACCGTAAGAAATAGAATAAATCTTACTACATAAAAATACAGATCTCGTTAAAACACACAAGTTAGGTCTAAATGCATTTTTCATGGAGTGAACAGGAAGAACTCGATTCCCGGCAGGGGGATAGGAATTTTTCTCCAGACAGGATTATTCCTCATCCTTCCCTGAGTCTGGAAGTATAATGGCGGTGCCGTGGCTGAGTGGTTAGACCGCTCGCCTACCACTTAGGCGGGACCCCCATGCGGTATTCGTGGTGGACGAAGCGGCATCTGGGCGGGTGTTCTCCGGTTTCCCCCGCCATTCATTACACCAATTGCTCCATTATCACCCTTCCAATCATCCATTTCGCCTGTATTTCATATCACCTCTTCCTCACTATCATACCTGGTGCTTGGCTGACCACCTACTTCCAGGTCTTCACCCTGTCTGGTCCAGAGGTCCCTCTGTTCGCCGACAGGCGTCTGACGTTGGGCACTGGCTTGTAAGTTCTAGGGGGTGTAAGTCCTACATAAGGGGAGGGTAATCAGGGAAAGAAGAAGAAGAGGAAGGGCATCAAAATGTGAAAGTGACATAATACACACAAACAGTGAAATGACTGAATAATGGAAAATGACGAAATGAACAGTGTAAAGATATAGGACAAAAATTAGATATAGATATTAAAGAGGATAAACTTAAGTAATATGAGAAGAGAGAGAGGCAGGTAGATCTATAACCAACAGGAAGACTAAGAGCAAACTATAAATAGAATAACCAGTTCAACAGAGGTCAGGCATCCCTCAAGAAGTAGCTGACTCTGTGAGCAATACCGAACTAACCCTGCCGATAGACAGGAGGCCCTTGCCCTTAAGGGATGAGTTCAGCTTCTTATTCTTACTCTTAGACATGAAGTTTCAGAATATAGCTTTTAAAAATCATCAAAAGGTTACATTATTGTCTATCATATAATAATCGAATGCAAACATAAATTTTTGACCTCTCAAACACCACTCATTTAATTTTGAATAATTACGCGCCTTTATTAACACTTCATTTAATTTTAAGCACCAGGTCTAAACGAACATCTGGTTCTTACATTTGTTCTTTTAACGTTACAATAAATCACCCTGTATACCTTAAATTCAAACACCTTTTGTCAGGAGTAAGCCTTCAAGAAAGTCTGTTATTAGCTCCCTGTATAACCTTTATAAAATAAAATAAAATAAAATAAAAATTTGTGGCTTCGTTAACTACGTTCTATTTGCTTTCTGTTTTCTTTTCTTTTTTTTCCCCATTCATTCGGATTTGTATAAATTTGCCCACTTATGCTTGCTTAATAATATATTTTGTGATATGTTTCTTAAAGCAGAGTTCAGGTTTTAGTGTCTGTAGACTTCAACTGATGGAATGTTCAAATGTAAGAAGCTGAATGTAATATTATGGTGTGAAAAACACGTGGCATCCCAAGGAAATTATGGGTGGTGGCCCTCATATTACTGGTCAAGCTTTAAGGACAAGGTCTGTTGACTGATAAGTTGTTGCACGTTGATATGTTTATCTGACACTAAATGCTTTGCAGTCCACGTTGGTGTAGTGAGGTTTCCGCATGCTTATCATAGTGTCAACGCTATGCAATTCTACACATTCTGACATTATAATACTTTGGCCTAGGAAATGATAAAATTGTCTCTGTCCTTGACTCAAACAAAATTGGAGTCGTAGAATAAGTTTATGGCACCAGAAATGTTTTGTTGGTTCTTGATGGTTGTGTGTGTGTGTGTGTGTGTGTGTGTGTGTGTGTGTGTGTGTGTGAGAGAGAGAGAGAGAGAGAGAGAGAGATAGAGAGATTGCGTGTGTGTGTTTTTTATTTTTAAATCCGTTTATTGATTCACATGTTGGGCTTTCTTTTCTATGCTATTGAGCTTAGTAAAATAGCTTAATCTGTAAATATTAATAATTGCACAACTAAACAACTGGTTTATGCATTACTACATTAGATTTTCTTAGATCAATAGCATTTACAAAATGAACATATTCTTTAAAATTATTGTGCATAATTTCTAATTTAGTTGGTGGCCATTTGGCTATTCTTTGGAGTATTCTTCTTTTAAATGCATTCCTTTCCTCCTTAAAATTTCTACATTCAAATAACATGTGGTTTGTGGTTTACTCTCCTCCTCTGCATTGGCAGTTTGAATTTCCTATAATTTGGAGTCTGTAGTAATGTCTTTAGTCTTCCATATCCAGTCAGCATTGTTGTAAGGTTTGCCATTAAATTTATTCTTAATTTCGTTCTTTCTGAAACAGTGGAGAAATGTCTTTTCTCTCCTGTCCTGTTTTAGCCATTACTCTTACCAATTGCCTAAACTTTCAAGTTTTAATTTTTTTTCCTAATAGTGCTTTTTGGAACTGTATTATAGTAGTATTCTTGTTCATTTACAGTTGCTTTCTCTGCCAGCTGTGTGTGTTGTGTGTTGTGTGTGTGTGTGTGAGAGAGAGAGGAGGAAGAGGGGGGAGGGAGAGAGGCTTCCCTTTAGACCCTTGCCTATTTTAGTAGTCACTACGTTTCCTTTTTTACTTTCTCTACTGGTAAGTAGGGGAAGTATTGTATTCCACCCAAAAATTCGATGTCGAGATTTCACCGGAAATATATGTTTTGAGGTCCCCTGACTCAAAAAAAAAACATTTTTAGAAAAAGGTCTGTGTGTGTGTGTGTGTGTGTGTGTGTGTGTGTGTGTGTGTGTGTGTTTGTGTGTGTGTGTCTGTGTGTCTGTGTATCAGTCTGTGGACAGCATAACTCAAAAACGAAAAGTCGGTTAGAAACCAAAGTTGGTCTTTAAGTTTAATGTCTTTCAAGGATGTGACACGAAGGTTTTGAAGAAAATAGCCCCACCCTAAACTACCCTTTACAAGGAAAAGTTTTCAAAAATTTTGATTTTCCTGAAAATGGCTTTAACGACTTTGATTAAAATGTCATATGTTTGAGATACTTTTATGACAAATGAAATGTATATCTTGAATTTTCTGGCTATAGCCCCTGTAGTCGTATTTACTCTGGAGGACTTTTGCATAACTGGTAAAGCGTTAGAGATAATGCAAATCATACTATACAAAAAAGTAGATCTTGCTAAAATACATAATTTATGTCTCAATAAATTTTCTTGTAGTGTGAACCATTTCGGAGATATTCCTTGTTATGTGTATGAGTTTCGGAAAACTTAGAACTTTCGTGAAATGGATCATCGTTGTTCATTTTTTTATATGTGAAGTGAGCAAAGACAACAGAATCTCAAAGCTTTAAAACATTTGACTATCGCTCAAAGCCTACTGTATTCTAATATTCCCCTTGTATCTACAAGGAAATAAGAAATAAGATAATGTGCACAAATGTTTATTTCAACTAACACGAAGAAAATATAGGAATAAGAGTTTGTAAGAATGGTTAGTACAAGAATAGAGAAACTCATGTGAGTGCAACACATCAGAATTTTTTCATTTTCGTTTGTAGTCTAGTTTGGGGCATTTCTCATGACAATCCAACAATAGTCTGCAAGACTAGATGAATTCCACTTACCCTGATGCCTTCTTCCTAACCCTAAAATGTGTTGATGGAAGCCCTCTCCGTGACAATTGCTTGGAAAGAAGTCGAAATGTGAGTGCAAACGTGGACCTTCAGCAATATATTACAATCTACTATTGGCATCTCCTCAGAAGTTCAATTGTTATTTTCTACTCCTTGAATTCCCAAGAAAGTGTGAGCTACAATTTTCAAAGTTTCCCTAGCTGCTTCCTATTTCTCTACGTTGACTCTATTTAAAGTTTCATTCTTAAGTAGTTCTCGAATTTGCGGACCAACAAAGATTCCCTCTTCGATCTTAGCACCACTTGAAAACTTCTCCTTCTTGATTAATTTTATTTTTACTCGGGATTATTACTAGTGCTGTAATGTGTGTGACTACATGTCAGGAAGATAGCCAGGATCTGCAGTGTGATCTACAATGGTAAATTGTTACACGAACGCTCTGAATGATGAAAAGAGATATTAAAGCATAAAAAGCATAAAGGATATGCAAGCTATTTATTATTCATTGACTCATCTGACACTTATGTTCCTTAATTTATTCTCCTATGAACCTCATAGCACAAAGCTTTATATTTAAGTTGTTGAACGTCCATCTGTACTACATCATATTGCATTCAAACTACCAACCTTTTCCCGATTCCACATTCCTACCTAAAAAGAACTTCAACAGCAAAAAAAGAATCAATACAGTGAAGCCAACCCACATTTCTTATGTATCTTCACGATGGTCCAGACTTTTTAAGTCGTCCTGGTCGCTGCTACAAGACCTTAGATCTTAACAGTTTAAGTTACTGATTCATTTTAATTTCATTTAAAACTATTTGAACAAAAATAGCGATATAGTTGCCGACTGTTGATTTTAAAAGAATTACGTTAGCCTTTCTTATTAGAATACGAAGTATAAACTGTGGTAAATTGCAGGAAGTTTACCCGGCCACTTCCCTAGCATTATCCGCTAAATCATTTTGACTAAAGCGCGTCACTACTAATTCTATAGCAGATTTAATCACCTGCAAAATAATGTTCGAACGACATTGTAACCACCAGAAAATTGTGTCTGGTCTGCTCGAAAATTCATGAGCAATTGTGTGATCTAGTTTAAATCCACGGCTTCTCAAGCTAAGCATCGTCTAAAAAAACGTTCATGTATTCATGAACCAACCATAAATCACCCATATCGGTCTGAAACATAGCCACACTACGCTAACTAGCTTCAAAAGCTCTCATTTCGCCCTTCCAAGCTTAAAAACTTCTGCCTGCGTGACTCTAGTAGGATAGTTAACCATCACAACAAGTTTTCCAGCACCCTTACGACTAATACGTTCGCCACCTGGTTGCTTTACTAATGATTTCTCTCAATAAGAATTGCTAATCACATATTTCTCTGGACAATTTGTTAACTCTGGCTTCTTGCATTTTATATTGATAGGTTTTGTGAAGAATATGTAATTCTCCTATCCAGTATGCAGTGGTGAATGTTAATAATTGAAGAGCATATTTCAGATATATGATACATTTTCTTACAGAGGTATGGAAAAGTAAACATCCCTAATTGTCCTAAAAGATACGTCTGCTGTTGCACAATTATTATAGGTATGCTTCGATATGATTAGCAAACGGAATTCGGGTATTTGTCATACTGTGCGATCAGGTTTTCTAACAATAGAAACTGGCATCCTGCCTTGAATCATTACAATATTTTTGTCACTCCCAAATAGTCTGGTCCACGCTACAATTTCCTAAACAGATAAAAATCCAAAGAGCCTAAAATGACGTAAGAAAGAGCACGTTGCCAATGCCAGAAGTGCAACATGTTTGTGTTGATGTGGGAGAGATGAAGCTTTGTCTTATCTTACAATCCCACTCCGCATATAGGATACTTAAGTACTTTAAGCCTAACAACCTGCTTAAGACGAGTTAAATTCTGCTTGATAAGCTGTTGCAACATCATCCATGGTATAAACTAAGATCGTTTCTACAAGTTCGCAAAACAGGGGCTTGGAATAAAGGAGAAATCACACGACAGTTGTAATTTGTTGGAGGAACTACAATCTAGTGAATGCCCCGGTCTCTAAAATAGACTAACTTGTTTTAGAGACTTTTCCTAGTAATTAGTTACCAAGTAAGGCAACAATTAATAAGTAATTCGACGGCGAGGTAATTCCCCAGACATATTTCTGAATTGTGTATTATTTGTGACTAGCTGCAATTTGAGCACCCTCATCTGCCATTAAAAAAAGTAAAACGATCTCTGGTGGGCATAAGTGGTAGTTAAAATCAATGCAAATACGTTAACGATAAAATATGCTTCCCATAATCTCATTCCAAATCGTATGAACTTCTACAGCATTATGATAACAGAAATCGCTCTGCAGTTTCAGGAAACTCCTAGATTGCTTCAGTAGTAGCAATGAAGGGGCTTATATCATCTTTAAATAGTTGTAATGAAATTTTCCCCTTCATACACATGGCGTTGAAGGTTTTTTGCACTTTACCGGTAAATACTGCAACACCAGAATGTTCTTTCTCAACATTACGATATCTGAAGACCTATTTGAGGAGAACCATGGAAGCAGACAGATTGAATGGACTAGCGTTAATGTACATAAAAATTTGGAAATTAAAACTCAAGAACTAATGGATAAAATATGTAAAAAGCCTCGTCGGTTCTTCTTTAAATGTAATTGTATAACTCTGTAAGACAATTATCTGATATATACCAGGTGGCCTATTCCAACCGACATTGGGGTTAGTAGATAACCCTTCGTGCGTTAAAGGAGTTGCAGAAATCACGGGGGTAAATCCAGTCAGTGACGTGCGTGAACTTTGTTCTGCTTGTACGAGAAGCGGGCGGGATGCCAGGTTAGCGTGTGGAGCGCGTGATAATAGAACAGCATAGTCTTAGAATATTTTCCGCTTTACTTATAGGACTTTATTTTCCAGGGAATAAACTCATTCCTGTATATGCTGATATTGTGTAACATTACAGATTATAGATTGGAAATTGCCATAACAAAACCCATGCAAACATGAGGACGCGTAATGTTCCATTGGCATTTCTTTGTTTCTTATTAATGTTATTGAATTTTATTATTATTATTTTAGATATTGTTTTAATTGCCATTGTTATTACCATATTCTTATTGCTTTTATTATTTTATTCCCATTAGTTTATATTGTTAATTATTATTACTATTATTTCTCTTATTATCATAATAACAATTGTTTTTGTTGGTAGTGTGTTTTTAGCAGTGTGTTTATTAGCATTATTATGTAATAGCAATCATTATTGCTATTATTTTTGTAATAATAATAATAATAATAATAATAATAATAATAATAATAATAATAATAATAATAATAATAATAATAATAATAATAATAATAATAATCTACTGTTAATATTTACCAATGAAAGTGAGTATTCCAAGTAACGTAGGCTCTAGTTAATAGTATATTGTTATTGGTATGGGTTTTAAAATACATTTAATGAGGTGGTTCTTGTTTGGATGTTGCTGCATTGTGACAATTTCAGGTTCTCTTACAAGCACACTGGAGAAAATTGTGTTGTAGTGATGACATTATTGCTGTCTTGGTACCATCGTAATTACGTCACTCATTTTCTATGACAGAAATAGGGAACTTTTGCACGATTTATGCCGTCATAATAAACCGTTTTAAGCTAGGATTGCATAATAAGATTTTAAGAACAGTTTGTTGAAGAATAGATAGAGAAAAACGTGCGAATGTAACATATAATCTTTCTTTACTATTAAACACTCACTTCGCCTCTATGGGCAACCGAAATCCATTTCAGTCATTCCGGATTCAATACTGCATGGAAAGCAGGAATAGGATGGAAATTTCGTTGCATTCAAATCCATTTGAATACGTCAAAAATACCATCTTCTACTGCCCTCGAAAGACGCTGCACGCTCGTCTTTTGTTTTCTTAGCGAAAGTGGTGTAATAAAAACACAATAGAGCAACTTTTATTGCCTCTATAATCTCGCAATGTATTGTCCTCAAAAATATTTATTAACCTCAAAACCTATTTAAAATACGCAGAAGAACAAACCAATGTATATTTTATAGGTTTGTCAACATAAAGCAAGTCGACCAATATAGAACCTTGGTATATACAGGTGTCCCAAAATTAGATGACAAACTTGGGGAGCTGATAGATAACATTATTTTAAACACTTTAGGTTAAGGAAAGTTTATTGCTGCGTTTTTTTTTTTTTTTTTTTTTTGTTTTTTTTTTTCGTTAAAGCGCTAGACGAGTTAATGTCATAGATTACTGCCTCCCACCCAGTTTAAGTATTTAGACTAAAATCAACAATGCAAATTAGTATTGCATTTATCTTAGTAAGGCACACAATCTTAATCCAACCCACCCTAACCGAGATTCGAATTCGAGAACTCTTTAATGTGAGACAAAGAAGTTATCAGCACACCACAGAGACGGGCTTTCATGGAGAATTGAAATCTATTTGAGTCCTCATTCCAAATTCAATCCTGCATGAAAACGTTGGTTCAGATAGTACTGAATCTTGTATCCGATCTTCTTAGAAAGTAGGATCAGATCAAAATGTTGTTGCATGGAAACGCTTATAGCATTTAAACATGCTTAAAATATGCAGAAGTTCAAATCGGCATATCGTTTACAGATTCATCAACATAAACCAAATCGTAACCTAAAGTAAGAAACTAGAATGTCTATTAGGATTCACTTAACGCAATGGTAGTGATTCAGACATGAATATTCGATTTCCTAATTAGAGGTTGTGTTTCGCACAAATGAAAACAAAGAAAATACAAAAATATGAAGCAAAAACATTTTAAACGGCGAATAAAGTATTGTGGAGATGACCATAACCTTCTTTAGGAGCTAAACAAAAGAAATAGAGAAAGAGTTTTTATGCAAATAGTTACATAGAGAAGCACAATTTATTCCTACTGACCGATTGGTTGAAATAGTCACGTGACCTTCAAACTTGACGTAACGTCACGTTAACATACATTAAGTCGACCCTATTTAGAATAATGTGTTTGACTTTCCCGTTACGTTAAGTTCATTGTAATCCCGACACAAAAACTTGAATTATTTATTAAGGAGCCTTGCGTATCCAAATCGATCTCCATACTATTGAATTTAACAGCATGGGATTGGATTCAAATCAATTTCAATTCCCTACAGAAACGTAGGGGATACTGTAAGTGAAGGATAGGGACAAACTCGAGTTATTCTCAGAAGGGAATCGAATCCGAGACCTCCAGATTAGATGCCAGAACGTTGATAACTCGGCCATAGAGAGAGTTGTGCTTCTGTTTTCGTGCAGCCAACTTCATTGTGCTTAATTGAAGGTTATTTCTAGGCAGTTTGTATGAATACTGTGATATGCACCAAGGGATTATGTGAAACAGTGGTTAGAGAAGATGAGCAGTAAACAGAGATGCAAGAGACGTGTTGGTGTCAGATGATTATTCGAAAGTGGTACACTTACCATGAATATGATTCCTAGGACGAGCACACCTTCCCTAAGCGACAAACAGCCACAGCAAGAGTTAAGCCGCGGTAATAACATTCTCAGAACACCTCAGCGTTCAAAATGTCACAACATGCCGCTTCAAGTTTATTGCGGCGGCTTTGATAACACGGAAATGGGACGGTAGGTATTACCGCATAGCCATGAAGCACAAAATCCGGCGCATGCGCGACAGCAATGTCAAGGCTGCATGCATGGGTGCACGAATCGCACCCAAACATTAATGTCTTGTCACGATGTAGTTAGACAATGTTGACGACATCCTAAAACTGTACAGAAAAGTGAACACTCATATTAAGTTCTATACCCATCGCCATTTCGGAGTAATTTTCTAACAAATAGTCACACATAACCTTTATATACTAGTTACTCGCAATGTTGCCATATGCCTGTGTATGAAACAATAGCTATTTGCATGCCTTTTAACAAAGATTGTCTTTCTAACAACATCACATCATAGAATTATTCTGTATAGGTACAAAAGCATAAAATAAAATCTACAATACTTCGTTCTGGTATGTAGTGTACTGGCCAACAATGAAAATGTTTCGGGGTCAAAAATAGCTGATTCTTATGAATTTTCACCTGCTGAATTCGTACATAACCATAAAACGACTGATTGGCTCTTGTTTTGGCGATAAAGTAACAAGGCCTACATTTTCTGTTTGGGGAAAATTTTATTTTTGAAACAGGCACACCTGTCTACTGACAAAACACAATGTTCTTCAGCTGTTTGTAGGCTACAAGCTTTCATATTGTTGCTGTAAGTGTAAGATTAGTCCTGTTTCTGTTGTAATTAGTGCAGAATGTCTGGTGTTACATTTGTGATGAAACATTTCCATCACATAAGTGTGAACATTGCCTATCAACATTATTTTGGTATAAAGTAGAGGACCAGGAAAAGTCATGGGCTCCATATGTACAAGGGTTGAATGAAAAGCAATGCCTCCATCTTCTTAACTCCTCAACAAATGGTAGCACTGGTGTGCAGCAGGTTATTCTACTATTCAGTAGACTCTCCTCTACAGTTTCAGTTGGCGACAAGCCTTAGCAGAACGATAGTGTTGTTAAAGTGCGAAGTATGGACCCTGCGATTTAAGCAAAGCCCAGTCATGGAATTCTTGGCAGAGGAAGGTGTCACCCCAAAGCAGATTCATCAGAAAGTGTTATGGTAATTGTGTTACTTGAGTATTGTGCGTCGTTGGGCGAGCAAATTAAAGATGTTGAGGTGGGATTGATTATCTGACTTGCATGACAAACAACGAGTTAGATGTCCACCGATAGCATCCATCGAGTTTCACAAGCAAAAGGTTGACAGATTGATTCAGGATGATCGTCGTATCACTCAGAGAAATGTCAAGTAATCAGCATTTCACAAGAACACGTGGGTCACGTTGTTCACATTTTTCGATAGGAAAACGGAAATGTTTTCCTACAGCATGACAATGCCAGACCACACACCTCACATGCCACCACAGCAGAATTTCAGTGACTGGATCTCGCCGTCAAACAGCATTCTCCACACAGTCCAGATTTAGCCCGTCTGACTTCCATCTATTCCCGATGATGAATATCTGAGGGTACATAATTATGCTTCTGATGAAGTTGAGACAACTGTGAGACGCTGGTTGCAGAAACAGAGTGTCGAATTTTTCCGTGACGGCTTTAGAAAACTTGTTTATCGTTGCAGAAATGTATCCAATTGTCTGGTGGTTATGCGAAAAAGTGAATACTGGTAATTAAAGAGTACATTCTATGGATTATTTCTGCATTTGATTTATTAAAATATTCCCATCCAAACCCAAGTAACGAAGATGGAGGAATTACTTTTCATTCAACCCTCGTATGTTGTAACTCTTGTTATACTACGAGAATGGCTAAAAAATAAACAACTATCTATGGCCTTTGCTGTACCTATGGTTTGGCCAGAACCTTCAAACCATATGGATGACTGCCATTTCTGCTTGACTCTACCAACAAAGGCAGGATTGTCAGTGAAAAAAAGAAACTTGAATATCCGAATCTTCCATCTGGTATTTGAACTATTTCACATTCAGATACTTGACCACTTCCTATGAAATGGAGGTTACTCATAGATTCCTCCAAGCTAAGTTTGAAAGCTGTATCACTTCACAACGGCAACCGTGTTCCTTCTATTCATGTTGGTTATGCGGTTTACATGAAGAAGACATACCAATATGAAAATCTTCCTCAACTCAATCAAATATACTGAACACATACGAGAAGTGGAACAGAGGTATCAGGGCCATTGGAATGAAGCAATGCTTCTAGTGTACTGATGGCTTCTGTTTAGGGATGCTCCAGAACTTACAAGAGATAAGCCATAAGACAACAATCTAATGAAGCTACCCCATGATTCTCTTCAGACACAAGCACCTGACAGGGGTTCTTCCATTAATTTAGAACCCTTGGGTTGTACGCCCATTAAAAAGCTTTCATCTGGACGTTCAATGTCGTCGACATATTTAATTAAAATGTAACGTTTTCTCTTAATCTGCTAAAATAAAATACTTCCACCCATTATGATTCATGCAAAATATACTCCATCCAGCCTTAGATCTAGACCTTGTATCCCTCCGCGATAACTTGGTATCAGCTACGACTAACAGAAACAAACGCTACGTGAACTCATGCCTCGTGTTTGATGCAACAGAATATTTACTCGATAGTTTCAGGAATAACGCTGCTATCGCGTTACATTCAAGTAGTTCTTACGAGGATGATATACATCTTGAAAACTCTCACACAATCGCCAATATCTAAGGTACTATATTTTGTGGTGAGCTTTGGTTTTGGCGCATCGCGGGTTATAGTTGTTTAATAAATTAAATTATTTTGTTGTTTAACGACGCTGACAATTGCCAGGATCACATCAGCGTCGCCGGTGTGCCGGAATTTCGTCCCGCAGGAGTTCTTTTACATGCCAGTAAATCTACTGATATGGAGCTGTCGTTTTTAAGCACACTTAAAAACCATCGGCCTAGGCCGGGTTTGAACCCGCGACCTTGGGAACAGTAGGCCAGCGTCTAACCAACTGAGCCACCCTGACCGACGTTATAGTTGTTGATGCCTTGTGTTTACATCAAGAGTGGAGCGATTATAGAGCTAATAATTCTTTTCTTTGTCATACTCATTTTTTTTTCAACCCAAAATTAGTAAGATTTGATTCAAGAGTTGAAGGAAACATTAAAAATAATGTTAGACAGTGTTATTTATACATCACTTTGACCATTTAATACATTATAATACATTGTATAATCTAGAAACTAAGAAGACGATGCAAAAGAAAATATATATAAGAAACTATAAACTGAAATAAGGAAAATGTAACAATGTAACAACCACATTGTAACAAATGACAAGTCCAGTTACTTTTTCTGTCACTTTATCTTCTACAACTGAATCATAAAAATGCTGTTCTCTCTCTTATTGTTAACAGAATAGATAATTCATCATGGCCTTGCAACTCACAGCAGTTCTGTCTGATCGTAACCTTCACACAATACTGGTCATAGTTTCACTACTCCCTCTCTCTCTGTCTAACAAGCAACTGGCTCTGACAATACACTCACTAAAAAGTGCTTCACACAACAAACTACTAAATGTCTAAGGTTGTCTAATACTCCAAAATTCTCTCAATACTGACTGCACAACAATACCTAAAAATAACTATCTTCTGTCCAACTCTTGCTTTTATAGCACAGTCTAATTGTCGTCGAATTCTCTGGAAAATTCACCTTTTCTCGAAACTTAGCACAAACAAACCGGCAGCTGAAGGTCTCGAACAGTCTAGAATTGTTTTTTATTTTGTTTATGTTTAATTCTTTAGAGTGCCCCAAGAGTATTAAATAACTATTTAAGTTATTAAATAATATTTTTAAATGTCTCCCAAGAAACACAAGGCTATTGTGCAAGTGCAACCAAAGTTTATAATTTGTAGGAATAAATCGTCAGACCACGGACAACGCCGGGCGTTTCAGCTAGTATAGAAAATAAAGCACGCTTCCCAATTTAAGATATATACTTAATAGTATGAAACATTCTCCACTCTCGTCTGACACTTCATTCGTGTAAAAAAAACGAGGCTGGCGTGAATCTCCGTAGGCCTCGGTAAAAAAAGAAGTGACCTAAGTGGCTTGCTCAACGTTCGGGAACATAAACACTGTTTACGATTTCTTTTTGCAGTTACGATGTGCACTAAACCAAGCACCTAAATAACGTTGCACTATCGAGACGGTTAATCTTCAAGAAATACGACAGCGATTTAGAACTGATTTGCAGCGCTGCCAACTCAAGTATGTCGTTGCAATATACACGGGGGCATTCTAAAAACTATTCAAGTGCCATCTTAAAGTCTAAGTTATTGATGGAATTCAAAAGCTTACCGTCTCAATCCTTCATTACATTCCATTTCTATTCACACATAGTTGCAGATGCTGCAAATATTTATCAAAAGCACTATGATGTATTGTCAACAGAGCTGACTATTATAGCCTGAGCACGTTTGAGAGGTTCTCCGGCAATGCTGGAGTTAATTGGAGGAAACAACCAGAAGCCGCGGGGTGCAAGGTCACGACTGTTGAGTGAATGGTTAAGCAACTGAACTTAACGACTTCCAGTTTACTCAAATTTGCAACTGTTATATGATGAGACGCTTTGTGGTGCAAAAGCAACAACCATGAAGTTTCCCTTAATCTTATAATGCACACCGGTCCAGCGGCGAAGAAAGCCGAAGTGTTGGAGTCACGTGACTAACATGGCTGGACGTCACGTGACATGCATCACGTGACTAGAATGTTGAGCGGGAAAGGTAAGAAATACGCGCCAATAGTGATTGCAAGTGCAATATGGAAGTGAGCCAAAATAAAGAATTTATGTGCTCTGAGTGTGGGAGGTGGTACAAGCACAGACAATGCTAATGCTGTGCTTAAATACTTCGGTTGGTTCTCAAGGATAGTTGGTGTGCGTCTTCTTTGAGCTAATAACGTTATAATTTGACTTGTAGCCACATACACAGCAGATCTGCGACTCTGAAACAACAGAAATAGGTCACCTGATTATAGCATTCGTAAAAAATACAGGTTATTTCAAATTTGAAAAAAATTATAGCTTACCTTATTTCATAAAAAATGCAGTAAACAAGCCACAGCTCCTTCAATAACAAACTGACAGCCATATTTCCAGCAAGTCAACTTTCAAATTAATAGTCACGTAACGCCCAGCCATGTTAGTCATGTGACTCCAACACTTCGACTTTCTTCGCCGCTGGACCGGTGTGCGTTATAAGGTTAAGTGTGAAGTTTCTGTCTTTGGAACGTTCATGTAGTAAACAGTCAATGCTACCAATACTTTGCATATTTATTGTTAGCACTTCAACAGTGAATGCCGATTTTCCTCCATCAAGTTCCTAGCTTTTTGAATTGTTCCCTTCTTCACATCTTCCAGGGGTCGGTCAGAGCGAGGGCCGTCTCTCACAGCCCAGGCACTTCTTCCATAGCACTACAGCCCAAATTGAGCCTTTGCTCAAATGATCCAAAAACCTAAATGTTGGTAAGCTACTATTATGAAGAAATATGCATAAATGTTACGAATCACCTTTCAAATTGTGTTCATTTGTGAAGTATTGAAAATTATTGGGCATTAAATAAATAGATCATGTGAGTTTTGACTCCAAGCTCCGGGTTAGAGAGTTTATGGTGGACATTTAAGAACAACACTTGAATGTCACCAACAAAAGGAGCTAGCTGACCACTGAAATAAATTAAGTAATCAATTAATATTAATTAAACAACGTTAAAATTTTTATCCTTGCAACTTGATAGCAACTTTCGCTGGCAATCTTGCTGATTTGGCTTGGTTTCTTTTCCAAATTTATGGATCAGCTGTACGTTTCCCTGGTGCAATAGGTGACACCTTTTCTTCCATCACTATATGAGCACCAGCCTGGTAAGCAGAGGGTCTGTGATTCAGATCCCAGCTGTGGCATTGTTCCGATTCTACCTCTCAAACATTGCCCACAAATGGCTTGTGTGTTGAAAATGCCAACAGTAAGTTTGTTGGCATATAAATAAATAATAATTACCGTAGCTCTTATTGGTTTATACAACTGTAGTTTTGTTTGCCTGTGTATGGTTTTAGACTTGAATATTGGTAGAAATGAAACATATGCGTTATTTAGCTTTGACTGCCTATTTTTTACCTCATGTATTCCATTATTGACATTAATGATTATTGTACTACCTAGATATGTAAATTCTTGAACTATAGTTACATTTGTTAGGTCGTCTTCTGTCTCTTGTTATTCAAGTTGTTCTTAGATGTCTATGTTAGTTTTCTCCATATTTATCTGTAGACCTATCTCCTATGAGTTTTCCTGTAGTTCTTGGAAGGTTTGAAATAAATATATTTTTGTTGTTGGCATTATATTTATATCAGCCACTAATTGCACTGATTTGTGTATTAGGGCTCTATTGTGTTTATCTTTAACTCCCTTATCACATGTTCTAAAGCAGTATTAAAGAGTAGTATTAAAGTCTTGTGTCATATCCTCGGAATGTGTTGAACTCAATAAGAAGTTTGGTATTTAACCAAGTTTTCGTTTTTGAGTTATTCTCTTCTTAGAGAGAGAGAGAGAGAGAGAGACAGACAGACACACACACACACACACACACACACACACACACACACACACACACACACACACACACACACACACACACACACACACACACACACACACACACACACACACACACACACACACACACACACACACACACACACACACACACACACACACACACACACACACACACACACACACACACACACACACACACACACACACACACACACACACACACACACACACACACACACACACACACACACACACACACACACACACACACACACACACACACACACACACACACACACACACACACACACACACACACACACACACACACACACACACACACACACACACACACACACACACACACACACACACACACACACACACACACACACACACACACACACACACACACACACACACACACACACACACACACACACACACACACACACACACACACACACACACACACACACACACACACACACACACACACACACACACACACACACACACACACACACACACACACACACACACACACACACACACACACACACACACACACACACACACACACACACACACACACACACACACACACACACACACACACACACACACACACACACACACACACACACACACACACACACACACACACACACACACACACACACACACACACACACACACACACACACACACACACACACACACACACACACACACACACACACACACACACACACACACACACACACACACACACACACACACACACACACACACACACACACACACACACACACACACACACACACACACACACACACACACACACACACACACACACACACACACACACACACACACACACACACACACACACACACACACACACACACACACACACACACACACACACACACACACACACACACACACACACACACACACACACACACACACACACACACACACACACACACACACACACACACACACACACACACACACACACACACACACACACACACACACACACACACACACACACACACACACACACACACACACACACACACACACACACACACACACACACACACACACACACACACACACACACACACACACACACACACACACACACACACACACACACACACACACACACACACACACACACACACACACACACACACACACACACACACACACACACACACACACACACACACACACACACACACACACACACACACACACACACACACACACACTCATGCACGTTCACATTTTTCTAAACATGCTGTTTTTAGATGCAAGGGACCCAAAATATACATGTCAGATGATATCTCAATATTGAACCTTTGAACGGAATAGAAAACTTCCTCTATTTAGAGAGAATTATTTGTAGAGAAACAAAAAATACAGAACTGTTAGCGTTTGTAACCCTACTATAACCAGGTTTTCTTGTCTGTGTTCACAATAATTCCCTGTTTCCTCCTCTCATTATTGCATGTTCTGCTAACTTGATTTCTCCTCTACTTCTGAAGATAGGAAGTTATATACACCTGCTCTTTGAGCTCTTCCCAAGCTCTCAATAGAAATTATACACCTTCCAGCCATTAGGAAGTTATATACATCTCCTTTTTGGACTCTTCCCAAGCTCTTAACTGAAAAAATACACCTTCCAGTCATTAGGAAGTGACATACACCTGCTCTTTGAACTCTTCCAAGCTCTCAACAGAAATTATACACCTTCCAGCCATTAGGAAGTTATATACATCTCCTTTTTGGACTCTTCCCAAGCTCTTAACTGAAAAAATACACCTTCCAGTCATTAGGAAGTGACATACACCTGCTCTTTGAACTCTTCCCAAGCTCTCAACAGAAATTATATACCTTCCAATCATTAGGAAGCTATATACACCTGCTCTTTGAACTCTTCCAAGCTCTCAACAGAAATTATACACCTTCCAGCCATTAGGAAGTTATATACATCTCCTTTTTGGACTCTTCCCAAGCTCTTAACTGAAAAAATACACCTTCCAGTCATTAGGAAGTGACATGCACCTGCTCTTTGAACTCTTCCAAGTTCTCAACAGAAATTATACACCTTCCAATCATTAGGAAGCTATATTTACCTGCTCTTTGAACTCTTCCAAGCTCTCAACAGAAATTATACACCTTCCAATCATTAGGAAGCTATATACACCTGCTCTTTGAACTCTTCCAAGCTCTCAACAGAAATTATATACCTTCCAATCATTAGGAAGCTATATACACCTGCTCTTTGAACTCTTCCAAGCTCTCAACAGAAATTATACACCTTCCAATCATTAGGAAGCTATATACACCTGCTCTTTGAACTCTTCCAAGCTCTCAACAGAAATTATACGCCTTCCAATCATTAGGAAGCTATATACACCTGCTCTTTGAACCCTTCCAAGCTCTCAACAGAAATTATACACCTTCCAATCATTAGGAAGCTATATACACCTGCTCTTTGTACTCTTCCAAGCTCTCAACAGAGATTATACACCTTCCAATCAGTAGAAAGCTATATACACCTGCTCTTTGAACCCTTCCAAGCTCTCAACAGAAATTATACACCTTCCAATCATTAGGAAGCTATATACACCTGCTCTTTGAACTCTTCCAAGCTCTCAACAGAGATTATACACCTTCCAATCAGTAGGAAGCTATATACACCTGCTCTTTGAACTCTTCCAAGCTCTCAACAGAAATTATACACCTTCTAATCATTAGGAAGCTATATACACCTGCTCTTTGAACTCTTCCAAGCTCTCAACAGAGATTATACACCTTCCAATCATTAGGAAGCTATATACACCTGCTCTTTGAACCCTTCCAAGCTCTCAACAGAAATTATACACCTTCCAATCATTAGGAAGCTATATACACCTGCTCTTTGAACTCTTCCAAGCTCTCAACAGAGATTATACACCTTCCAATCAGTAGAAAGCTATATACACCTGCTCTTTGAACCCTTCCAAGCTATCAACAGAAATTATACACCTTCCAATCATTAGGAAGCTATATACACCTGCTCTTTGAACTCTTCCAAGCTCTCAACAGAGATTATACACCTTCCAATCAGTAGGAAGCTATATACACCTGCTCTTTGAACTCTTCCAAGCTCTCAATAGAAATTATACACCTTCCAGTCATTAGGAAGTTATATACAGCTGCTTTATGGACTCTTCCCAAGCTCTCAATAGCAATAATATTGTGACAAATATTCGTTTGGTTATCCTTTATCACCTTTTTATTTATTAAGTTACTCTATTTACAGTTTGATTGGTGTTATGCTTCACAAATGATAAACTCCAAACTTGGAAATACATGTCACTTTTGAAATATGTTGATAAAATCAATCAAATTAAACAAATCGTCAGAGAAAAATACACTTATAAGGAATTATTTTACTATAATACTAAATAAACCGTACACAAAATTTAAAGTAATTATCTCTGAAGACAATTTTAAAATGGTATATAAAGGAAATTGTAATTTTTAAAAATGCTTCTGTAGTTTTGTCAAGAATACTTCACACATCACATAAGAATTTAAATAAAACGTATCCAAATGTCATAAAGCTGTAACTAAATGTAAGGACTTTATGGATTAGTCCGTGATATCCACAGTTTGACCAACATCTCTCCTTGAGAATATTTCAGGATTTGGTTGAAAAATTATTATATTATGTGAAAAGTGTGGAGAAATGAGTTCACTCCACAAAGCCTCATGTCAGGAAGTAACAGAATTATACTTATTACATTGATAAAAGTGCAGTGTATTCAATGAAGTGCATTTGAATAGGCTTGGCAGGAGTTAGTTATTATAGCCTCATTAATATGAGACCATCAGTACAAAACCACAGTAATGGAGTAAATAGATAATCAGTGAAGAGAGATCACTTTCTCTAACCGTTGCAGAAGAGATTTCTCTCAACAGCTCGATTTATCAGTGTCACATATTGGAACCTGTTGATAAGGGAGAATTCTTCACATTGTAGTGGTGAATGGTTATTGGGAGTAAGTTATTGCTAAAGTAATAAATAGATACTTTATATTTGCCAATCATTGCAAAAGTATATGAAGTGTGAGAAGTTAAATTTACACTAGAATATACAGAACAGTGGAACTAACATTAAAATGAACGTCACATTAACTATAAAGGAAGCACAAGCCATGAGAGTAGAGGACTGAATAAAGATGGAGTCAGATAGATCAGTTACCTTGGTGACGGAGATACAACATCCTACAAAGCCATGTCAATAATGCAGCCATAAGACCCAAAATGAATGTTTTGGTCACATTCAGAAGAAGCATATGGGCACTCAACTCAGAAACAAAAGTAATTCAAGGAGAAAGGGCTTTCACATGGAAAGTAAATATCAGTGAGAAATAGGCCTACTAATTCTGCAATAAATGCAGTGCATGTTCTTGTGAAAAGTGTATGCCTAAGAAATAATTATATACCGTGACACAAAGATTGTAATCTAGGCCATATGGTGTCATAAAATTTCATCTGATAGTAACCCCATATGCAGATGTTGCCCAAAAGGGGAGACATTATGGTGCCCATATCAGCAACCCATTAGTAATGGACATTACACACTTACAGACATAAACATTATCAGTGGCACTAATGGAGGCAATTAACCCAGTGTTTTCAACAGAATTAATTGACAGATGTTTAGGAGGATTCACACAAACATCTTTGTAGTACGACAAATAATGGAAAAATGCAATGAGGATGGCATTCCATTACATATATTATTTATCAATTTTAAACAAGCTTTCGATAGCATAAACAGGACTCATCTATATGAAACAATGAAAGAAAGCTATCTGTTTAACTGAGCACTGGATAACATGCTTAAAGAACTAAACTTAAGAGGTAATATATTGTACATAAAAACCAAAACAAGTGTTTGCATATGCAGATGACAAAGCATTGATTGCTAGAAACATAACTGCAGTACAAGAAATGTTGGAAATAATCTAAACAGTGGGGAAACCAGCTGGAGTGCAAATAAATGTAAACAAAATCAAACATAGGAAGACACCGATAAGTAATATGAATAACGATACCATGAATTTGAAAATGTAAATAATTTACACACTTAAGAGTGATAATAAACAAAGAAGCATCACCTCAAAAGAAATAAATAATAGTATAATGTCCGGAAATAAAGCATATTATGCAATTCTGGAATTGATAAAAATCAGGGTTATTAATAAAGCCAATTAAGTTAAAAATATATAAAACCTTAATACGTTTAGTGGTAACATTCTTGGCACAAGTGTGGGTTTTGAACAAGGAAAATGAAGACTCCTTAAAAGTGTTTGAAAGAAAGATCATCAGAAAATATATGGTCCACTGTGTGAAGACGGGGTGTGGAGAGCAAGATATAATGTGGAGATTGACCAGATACTGAGAGTAGAGACAGTAAGATATGTGAAGTCATTACATTTGGGATGGCTGGGACATATGGAAAGGATGGAGAATGGTATAACACAAAAAAGCTTGTTATATGGTAATATTATAGGGGTGAGAAGAAGAGGATAACCAAGGAAGAGATGGCTGCAGGACATGAGCAGGATTTGAAAATGATGCGGATAGGAGGATGGAGAAAGATGGCAGAGGAAAGAATGAAAGAAGGTTGTAAATGAGACCAAGGCTCATAAAGGGCTGTAGAGCCAAAGAGTAGTGGCGGTGGCGGTGGTAGTAATAGCAAATTTGGAATCTGTTTTTGTGGAAACATTGCTGTGAAAATTGCCAAACAATGCAGTTATAACGTTCAATTATGTCATGAAAACTAGCTTAAAAGCACCAAAGGAAATGGCAACTGTGCCTGGAAAAGTTTGTGAATAGTAGAGAATCTGCATCAAATCAACTCTGTAGAAAAAAATGGCCTTGCTTGTACTAAAGAAGCAAGACAGTACAAAAATTACCTTAAATGGATGCTGCATGACTATATCACCAACGGAAGGAGCATAATATGACCCTGGAAGTTAACTGAAGAGTACTTAAGAATGCATTTATTGTAAATATGTTTTCCAAATATTTTCCCTTTGAATTTGACCAGAATTGTGTTCCTTTGTTAGATACTTTGAATTTTTTATTGGTAGAATAGCTAAAACAATCCCCTCTATTGCTCTTAAGGGGAGTCCAAATGCCCTATCCCTCCAATGTTAATAGATGACCCATTATCTAGAATACTAAACTAAACTAAACCCCGGCGCAACAGCCCAAAGGGCCAAGGGCTACCACCCAGCCGCTGCGACCCCAACTCTGCCCACTACAAGTGTCATTGGAGAAGTGCAGTACTGGAGGGTGGGACGTACTTAAGATAATTAGCTGAATTTCTGAGACATGTTGAGTGCTATTTTTAGTTGACTGATGAAACAAAAACACATTTTCTTCATCAGAAGCAAAGGTATGATTGTTTAATATGATACCTAGGTTTTTATTATGATACCTAGGTTTTTATTGAAATATTAGGGGTTTAAAATTTAGAAGAAAAAAAACAACTAGATGTCTGATAAATAAAATCTTTTTCATTAAAATAAAGCTTATTTACTTTCAAATGTGTGATATAAATTTCACCAGTAACTTTCACAGATAATAGGGCATATGTTTAGAAAATTATTAATTATTCAGAAATTGCAGTTAAACAAGATGAGAAAACCTAAAACCTATATGCAGCCTTATTTTCAATAATAATGTTAATGTATTTACAATTAACGTACCTCTATGAAATAAGCAAAGGATCTGAAATATTCATATGGTAGTAAAACATGCATTTGAAAAAAAATCACAAAATTTACTGTTTCGACTCCCCTAAAAAATTTCTAAGACTTTTTATGTAGATATAACTCTGGTTATGTCATTTCTCTAAAACTAAACTTAGTTTTTCACTCAAAAATACACAATTTTGTTTCTTTAAAATTACTTCTATTATCAAGCAAAATTATTTTAGCATAGAGAGAAGCAGCCATTTTGAATGATTGAATCAAGTATTAAATGTAATTGTGAGATGTTGAAGTCAGACTTATTGTGTCTTCAGGAAAACATAATTTTGATGACCCTTATCTGCTAGCATTTATATAGGAAGTATGGTTTATTAAGAAAAATCGTTATATATCACTAATTTTTCAGCATGTAACTGCAGCTGTATCTGTGGCTGTATCCACAGCTATATCTTCAGTTGTATCTGCGGCTGTACCTTCGACTGTATCTGCACTTGCACCTTCAGCTGCATCATCTATTACTGTTGAATCATCTTCCTCTGGATTAAAACGATATTCATATACTGGATAATTAGCCTCCGTCAAGTCCACCCACATACATCTCACAACCATTAAGAAATACCAGTGGAACGCTGAAACAAATAAAGGAACAACCTGTTAGCACATTTCTTGTTTATATTAAAAAGTCATTTCCAATACTATTGCCTTCTGATATATAACTTTTACAGTAGATATCTGTTATCCTGAACAAGCGAAATAAATGTATTAAACATTTATTTAACTGGCATATAATCTGACTGATTGTGACACGAGTACAGCTCCTACCAAAAGTTTAAGGACACCTGCATGTTTCACAGCAATACAGTCTCTCTATAAACTATTTTGTCTAGCGGCCTTATGTTTTGTAAAAAAATGATCTTATTAAAGGATACATTTTTAAAGAATTGTTATCTAGATGTCATTATTTTTAAGGAGTTATGATTTTTTTCGGTTTTAGAAAAACCGAAAAAATTCTCATTTTAAAATATTTTTACTTTCTCTACCACGTATAGTAAAGGAAGTATTGTATTCCAACCAAAGATTCGATGTCGAGATTTCCCCAGAAATATATGTTTTGAGGCCCCCTGAATTAAAAAAAAGCAAAGCATTTTTAGAAAAAGATCCATGTGTGTGTCTGTCAGTCAATCTGTGTACAGCATACAAAAAATTTATTGAGACATAAATTGAGTACCTTGGTGCAACAAGAGCGTTAGCCAGCTAACGCTGTTATTGCGTAAATGCATGCAATGTGTTCGTCAAACATTGAACTATCATATGTACAAAAATTAGTTCGGTACGACGTCACTTGATGGCTGGAGCTCCTTGGAAAGTAGATCGTGTGTTATACTTTTGTTGCACCCATAACCAAGCCATTCATTCTCACCACATGGCCGGGCAGACAAGGTAAAGATAAACACAATTGATGAGTATGCTACTTCGGAAGAAGAAATTATCACTGATGACAATGAAAGTAACTGTGTTGGGGTAGACAACAAGATTCTGAATTGTGGAAACGAAATGTTGCTAAGAAACATTGAAATTCTGATAAGATGTATATATCCGAATGCACAGGAAAGAAAATACCAGCCAAGAAGTTCAAGCCAGTTGAATCTTGTTGCAAGAAGAGGCGCGCATTTTTTAATTTTTCTTTGCAATATCTTCTAGTGAACTAAGTTTATTTTTCTTTATTTCGATGAAAATCAATTTAACAACTTCCCGAAATTAGAGGGCTGCCAACAATGACAAAGTAAACATGCCTATTTAAATTAATAATGGTAAAATAAAATGATCAGAATTAGAGTTGGATACAGTTTATGGGAATTAAGGTATGCTGGTAAGGAGGGTTGAAAACATTCCTTCTCAATATTTGAAAATGTTGGAAGATTGTAGAGTGTCCCCAAAACCGTTCAATTTCATTAATGCTGCTTCCCTGAATTAAAGATTGGTCAAAGGCTCTTACTCCAGTGTTTTTAAGACACCACGTGCCAAAGGTTACAGATTTAGCATCCAGAAGTATTGTCGTATACACTACTTTCCAAAGGGTGTAATATGGTTCAAATACATACACTGCAATATATCAACCATTTAATTTTTTCAATCACTCTTTCCCTTTTTTTAGTTACACAGCCCTTAATTTGAGTCATGAGCCAACACCAGGAGTAAATCATGCTAAAAAACAGATGTTTTGTCACTATGTAAATTTTTGAAACCACAAAATGCTGAGTGGTTTACACGTGTCCTAAACACGGAATGTGTGAATAATGATGTCCCAAATAACATGTCAGATATTGAATAAGAATCTGAGGCCTAAAGATTGTTCAATAATCCTAAATGTATTAAAATTGAAACAATTATAAAATAAAAAGGCTGAACAATGTATATTCTATGCAATAACAGCGTTAATTTTGTTCCTATATATGTCAATATTTATCTTTGTGTCATTAAATTTGAAAGGATGTTATGACAAACTATTAGACATTTGCATATTATTGAGGAAAAATCTGATTCTCAATGTATTAGTGTTTTATTAAACGATTCCTACACTTTCAGAACTTTGAGACCATTTATCTCAACATGGCATTTTTCCACTAACGCTCTTGTTGCACCCAGGTACTCAATTATTGTGTTTTAGCAAGATCTACATTTTTTGTACAGTAAGATTTGGTCTATCTCTCACCATTTACCAGTTATGCAAAAGACATCCAGAGTAAATAGGACTACATGGGCTTTGGCCAGAAAAGTCAAGATATACATTTAATTTGCCATAAAAATATCTCAAACATTGGCATTTTAATCAATATCGATAGTGTTTTCGAGAAAATACAAATTTTCGATGTAAAGGGTAGTTTAGGGTGTAGGAAGTTTCTTCACAATCTGCGTGTCGCATCCTTAAACTATATTAACCTTCAATACCAACTTCAGTTTTTAAGCGACTTTTTGTTTTTGAGTTATGCTGTCCACAGACTGTCTGCTTACTACACGTAGAAGAGAAAGTAAAAAAGGCTTCCAATTTGAGAAAAGTGTACGCATTGGAAAATTGAAACTACAAATGGAGTATGTCGGAAATGGTTCCACAAAAAAAAAAAAAAAAAGGAAATATTTTTGCCATAACTTGTGTGTTTTGGCGAGATCTGCATTTTTGTGCAGTACGATTGAGTCTATCTCTTACAAATATGTGAAGGTCATTTATAAGAAAGAGTGTTTCGGTGACTATTACCAGAAAATTCAACATTTATATTTAATTTGTCGTGAAAATGTCTTAAACTAATTGTATTTTAATCAAAATCGTTACAGCCATTTTTGAGAAAATCAGTTCTCCAAACACACACTCTCCCCGTCCCCCCCCCCCCTCTCTCTCTCTCTCACGCACGCACACACACACACATCCACAGTAATATAATTTAAATAAATATTTAGCTGTGGGGGAGAAATGTTAGGTTTTATTCTATACCTACATTACATAAAAAAGTACCATTACTTTACATTAATGTTATCAAATGTAATACAGAATCTCTTTGATGGTATTGCGTTAATTTGAGGGCCGTTTTTATGACTGTGTGTAACAGAGAGGGGACACCTTGTCCACTGTGACTTACGATGTGGATCTATTGCTGGCTACCATACGCTCGCTCTCCCAAGGGAAGGGATGAAGCGAAGTGAGACCGGAAGGCACGGAGGAGAGTGGAGCCACCAGAGACCAGAGTCCTTTACAGTTCCAGATTATGACACTGGCGCACAGCCGAAGGCGTACCATCCACCCAGGGAGAGGGCGACAAGGCGACCCTAGCTACTTCCAAGGAGGGCTATGGAGAGAGTTTCCAATAAGCAAGCAACTATACCATCTGTCCGCTAACGCCGGAACCAACGGAACCTGAGAGATGACAATGACAGGAAATGAGAAAGGAAGCTGTGGAGAAGAGAGTGAAACACCCCAGCATTCGCCCAAGTGACATTGGGAAATCACGGAAAACCCCAAGTCAGAGTGCGCGGCCATATGGACCAAATCCGCGAGCCACAGACGTTACCACCTGAGCCATCGCGCTCGGTGATTTTGGCAGTACTATGTCAATAGGGATGCACAAACTTACCTTCTCCAATAAATGGCAGAGCAAACAGCACAAAGTCTGCGTACGGCACACGATTGCCCCAAACTGAAAGTCTCCTCATCTCGTGAACATGGATCACATAAATGAGTGCTGCACATAGGGTGGCAGACATGATCGCTGAAATTATCTGATAATACCTCGTGTAGCGTACTGTAATCTGCAACCACAAATAACACTACAATTAGTACATTTTTACTTTCTCTACTTGTAAGTAGGTGAAGTATTGTATTCCACCCAAAAATTCGATGTCGAGATTTCACCGGAAATGTATGTTTTGAGACCCCCTGAATCCAAAAAAAAAGCATTTTTAGAAAAAGGTCCCTGTGTGTGTCAGTCTGTCAGTCTGTGGATAGCATAGCTCAAAAACGAAAAGTCGGTTAAAAACCAAATTTGGTATTTACGTTTAATGCCTTTCAAGGATGCAACACGAAGATTTTGAAGAAAATAGTCCCACCCTAAACTACCCTTTACATGGAAAATTTTTCGAAAATTTTGATTTTCTTGAAAATGGCTCTCACGATTTTGATTAAAATGTCATATGTTTGAGATATTTTTATAACAAATGAAATGTATATCTTGAATTTTCTGGCTATAGCCCCTGTAGTCGTATTTACTCCGGACGACTTTTGTATAACTGGTAAACCGTTAGAGATAGACCAAATTATACTATATAAAAAATGTAGATCTTGCTAAAATACACAATTTATGTCTCAATAAATTTTCTTGTAGAGTGAACCATTTCGGAGATATTCCTTGTAATGTCTGTGAGTTTCGGAAAACTTAGAACTTTCGTGAAATGGATCATCGTTGTTCATTTTTTTATATGTTAAGTGTGCAAAGACAACAGAATCTCAAACATTTGACTATCGCACAAAGCCTACTGTATTCTAACATTCTTACAAACTATTATTCCTATATCTTCTTCGTGTTAGTTGAGTTAAACATTTGCAGAAATTATTTTATTGCTTATTTCCTTGTAGGTGCAAGAGGAATATTAGAATAAAGTAGGCTTTGAGCGTTAGTCAAATCTTTTAAAGCTTTGAGATTCCGTTCTCTTTGCACGGGTAACATATAAAAAATGAACAACGATGTTGCCTTTGACGAAAGTTTGTTTTCCGAAACTGACACAAATATTAAGAAATGCTTCACTCTAAAAATATTTATTTGGACATAAATTGTGTGTTTTAGTGAGATCTACAATTTTTGTGTAGTAAGATTTGATCTATCTCTTACAGTTTACGAGTTATTCAAAACTCATCCAGACTAAATAGGACTACATAGGCTATAGCCAGAAAATTCAAAATGTACATTTCGTTTGTCATGAAAAATCTTAAAATGTCCTTTTAATCAAAATCGTTACTCATTTTCGAGGAAATCAAACTTTTCGAAAAAAATGTCCAAGTAAAGGGTAGTTCAAGGTGGAGCTATTCTCTTCAAAATCTTCATGTCACATCTTTGAAAGACATTAAACTTAAATACCAACTTTGGTTTTTAACCGCCTTTTCGTTTTTTGAGTTATGCTGTCCACAGACTGACTTTCTAAAAATGCTTTTTTTTTTTCATTCAGGGGGCCTCAAAACATATATTTTCGGTTAAATTTCGACATCGAATTTTTGGGTGGAATGCAATACATCCTCTACTTACTGTACATATAGAGAAGGCAAAAATACAGGACGTATTTTGTTTGATATGTTTTGGGGTATTTGCCTCTGATGTGAGATTCCCTTTGTGGTCTGTTCCGACTCTACCTATCTCTTCACTAAAAACTTAGAAATGCCATTTTTTACCTGTTTGCGAAGTTAAGTATCCCTTTAGTGCGTATCGAGAAGTAGTTCTTACCGTTCCTGCAAGGCATGTGTACAACAAATATGAAGCCAACAGCGTCTGTATCGTTCCTCCAGCAAGATATCCATATGCCCAATAAAGCACATTTTTATACTCGACCTGCACTCGTGTGTCTCCTGCAAAGTTAATTTATCAAGTCAAATTAAAATCACCGAAGTAGTTTAGAACTGAGCATCATTGCAATGGCAGACACAAGATTTAATGGCAGCTCATAGCCATTAAATGCTGACCACTTATTCTCCTTCCTGTTGTGCAAACAAATTCTGTGCGCGCAAATGATATTTATATTGCCGACTTTACAGCGTGTTTAACTATACAACAACGCAAGGCATGGCAAGCCTCTGATTGGATGTTGTGTTGACCAGTCCTTCTGCCAGCCGCCATTAAATTCTGTGTCTGCTATAGATCGTGAGCAAAGATAGAACTGTATTAGTGCTAGAAAATTGTATGTGTGCATTCACATGATTATTCACTTACACAAACTATTCCGAAAAAAAAAATATCTTAAGCATATGGTATTTTAATCAAAACCGTTAGAGCCGTTTTCAAGAAAATCAAAAATTTCTTAAGAGTTTCGATGTAAAGGGCAGTTTAGCTTGGGGCTATTTTCTTCAAAATCTTCGTGTCGCATCCTTGAAAGACATTAAATTTAAATACCAACTTTGGTTTTTAACCGACTTTTCGTTTTTGAGTTATGCTGCCCACAGACACACACACACACACACACACACACACACACACACACACACACACACACACACACACAGACACACTTTTTCTAAAAATACTTTTTTGGGATTCAGGGGGCCTCAAAACATATATTTTCGGTGAAATCTTGACATCGAATTTTTGGAAGGAATGTCTCCAGAATCAAAAAAATAAGACCGAGAGCATCTTGAATATGTCTCCAGAATCGTTATATGAACAAAAACATGTACTTGACATCAATTTTCTGCTTTAACAGACCTACATTTTTTGTAGTAAGAGTTAATCTCTTACAACTTATCAGTAATGCAAGAGTCATCGAGAACAAAGACAGCCTAAGAGGCTCTTCCCAGAAACTTCAATATCGTATAAATTTAATTTATCATAGAAATATGCTAAAACATGTGGTATTTTAATCAAAATCATGAAGCAATTTTTAAGAAAAGATTAGAAAATTGTTTCACGCAAAGGGTAGATTGGGCTGTGAGGATTTGATTGAAATCTTTGTGTCGCAACCTTGGACGATCCTGAAAACTGCTTTTTTGGGTTCAGAGAGCCTCAAAATGTATATTTCCGGTGAAATTTCGACGTACAATTTTTTTCCTGTCTCAACATATTTATAACGGTTTAAAGATTGAAATGGCGTTTCAAAGACCTTATGCAATTCAGGTGTCATGGAAATATCTAAAGAATATGATATTTTAATCAAAACCGTTAGAGCCATTTTTGAGAAAATAAAAATTTGCAAAAAATATTCCATGTTAACGGTAGTTTGGGATTTGGAAGTTTTTTTTAAATCTTCAAGTCACTTCCAGCTGAAATACTGAAGTTTCATATTTAACTGGTTTTTCGCCATTGAGCTGTTCAGGAACATAGACAACGAAAATTTAAGGATCTTTTTCTAAAAATGTTTTTTGAGTTTCTTGGAGCTTCAAAACATGTAGTTGAAAGCTTGACTTCAAGTTTGTGAGTGGCATACTCGTAATGTTTCCTTTACTTAATGAAAATATGCAGTACAGAACAAAATAACCCCATAATTTCGATAATTCATTTACCTCCAAAAGATACAGCCCTATGACATTTACACTGCCTGGAAGACTGTCGTTGGTGGGGGTAAGGAAATCAGAAATATAACATCCGCCGATATCGCATACCCATTTCCGTGAACATCAGCACATATTTCTACATTTATTACGAATATAACAATGCTTCACCATAAAAATCGTCTATATCGTTGCACAAAAGTGTTACAAATAATGTCAGTGGATAAGTAAGTTGATTAATTTAATCATCATTCAAGTTTAAAATGCCATCCCTGCATTGTCAAATTAGTCTGTGGTAATATATGAAGTTGAAATGTAAAAGTAAGTTCTGTTCGAAGATACACGATTTGGATTATTTCTTCAAGGTGAATAGCTTAGACGAAGCACTCCTCTGGGCTTAGACCCTTTAGTTCAAATGTCTACTATTATTACTATGTCTATTACTATAATAACTAGTAATGCTTTAGTTTTTAGTTATTAGGCAACACTTTGTATTCTAACAAAACATAAAACACGCTATCAAAGCTAAATTACAGGTTTAACCAAACCTAAAATACACTTTAATTATGATCATCTATCTTATTTTTCTTGATAATAATGTGCATTAAAACAAAACATTTCTCTCCCAATTATCGTAATATTACAACTATTACAATTTGTAATACTTATTGGAGACACATTTTCTCTATTATCAGAAGTGTTGTTTTTCACAACTTTGCCTGTAATTGAACTTTCACACCTGCTTCATTACCCAAACACCAGTCCTTGAATTTCGTATAACTACATAAATAAATTGTCCTTGGTTTTTCTAAAAGTATACTAATAATTGCACCTTGGACTGCTTTTAAAAGCTTTCCTGATGAACCGGAAAAAGTCACCTTCTTTGCCCACTTTTACTTCAAATTCACATACGAAACTAGCATCCAAAATTACAGAATATAACAGTGAATACACATATCGTGTATTTTTCTTTCCAAAGCCCATATTACCCTTTCTCTAAACATATCGTTTCCGCAATGTTCATATAACAATACTAAAATACTCTTAACGTAGATAAAATATTGTAGACTATACGTTACAAAGTTACGATTGGGTCTTCGAACATTCACTGCCTTCGGTCGTGTTCTAACTTAAACCTCTCGTTACTAAATGTTGTTGTTGTTAGCTAATGCTGGATTTCTGACAATGAAGTCATTAATCCTCTTGCTCTCCAATATTTTTCACTGATGGATGGGGCACTAGAAGTGGCTGGGCGTATTTGAAGGTGGTCTCTATCCATTTCCTCTTGCAGATCACATAGAGGACAGAGTGGTGAAGAATATATCCCAATTCTGTTTAAATGTTTTGTCAGACAATCATGTCCTGTAATCAACCTGAAGGTTGCAACTGCTGTTTTTCGAGGATACTCAGGAATTAGTTTAAATGTTTGGTAGTTCCCATCTTTTATTCTTTGATTTTTCATAGTAATATTTTGCAATAATTTTTTTGAATTCAGAGTTGACTAATCTTTTAGCTGCATAAAATGGTAGATTAACTATTGATTTCTGCACATTGCCGGTACCCTTTTTTGCAAGAAAATCAGCTTTCTCATTACCACTCAGTCCACAGTGAGCTGGTATCCATTGGAAGACTAGGTATTTTGAAGTGCTGTTAGATGGGTAAGGATTTTCCAACATTCTATAATTGTTTGGTTTTTTGGTGACAACTTGGAAGTAATTGCTATAATGGCTGCCCTGGAATCTGAGAGAATAACTGCTTGCTGAAAATGTGAAATTCTGTACAAAAGATTTTGTAAGGCCATTCGAATTGCTTCAATTTCTCCGTCAAAGTTTGTAGTCCCATAACTTAAAGATTTGTAATAGGAAAAGAGGTGACATGTGACTCCAGCACCTGCTCCATCTTGGTTTGATATAAATGATCCATCAGTACAAATATGGAGCCATTCGTGTTCTGGAAATCTAGTATGGATTGTCTCTAATGCCAATAATTTTAGAACACTAGTTGGAGTATCACTTTTCTGAACTTCTTCTGTCAGGTGTAAATAATATGTGATGTCTAATGTATGTGACGGATTGACTTTAGATATGAAGTTTTCCTTTGAATTAGGAAGGTATACATTCTTCTTGATGTCTTGAATTTTGGAAAGAAAGCTCTCCTGAGTCTTTAGTGTATGTGTAAAATTTCTCTTGTGCCATGTATTGAATGGGAGTCTGATCAACTTTTCGTGTTGAATAAGAGCCGCTTTTTCTATTTCATATTCAATGGGGTATTGGTTGGTTAGTATTTCCATAGGTGCTATTGGTGTGGTTTTGATAGCACCTGTAATTAGTCTCAGACTTTGGTTTTGAAAGATTTGAATCTTTTTTGTGTTTGCTGTTACAAGAACTTCGCTCTACTTTTGTAACTAGTACTCTATCTATTGTAAAATCCCCAAAGAGTGTTAAATATTACAAAGAGCATCTACCAGACGTTGCCTTGCCACCCGAACCTATAGTACCACAATGAGGCACTTGGTTTCAAGGTGTTAGTTTCCACAATGGACATTTTGAAGTTGCCATGTCAATTGTAGATTATTTCCAACCGAATCGACAGCATCAGTACGAGATTCCCATAGTGCATTTAGTGAACCGAAGTACGTCGCAATATTGCATACCTTCACAGCAAGTTTGGGTTCCTGAGAGCATTAAATTAAAGACCTTCCCCTTCAAGAATCCATGAAAATTAATTATGGAGGATGCTAAATTCAAACCTAATGGTACTATGGCAGGAGAAATCGGCATCAGAGTTTCTGAGGAGAAATCCGTTATTCAAGTTTTCTGTCTGTGTGCAGGATTATTAGCTGAGAACAAGAAGAACCTCCAGAGGATATTTCACCCAGCAACTTCCATACTTTAAAATACTTCCTGTAATATTGAAAGGTCCTTCTCGGATTTCGCACTTTTAATACAAAAATCCGGGTCTTTATTATCACTCTTTTTATCTTTTAATCATTTACACTTTAAAATTAGATGCCTTATAGCCTATGTCTACCGGTAAGAACAGTGTTCTCCAATGACAAATGAATTGTAAGACCTTGATTTTTTCCAAAATTACTCAGCATGCATACACAAAAATTCTATTGGTATAAATAGATGATATAATAGACAATAAACCTAACTAATTCTAATACTTACGTGCCAAAATAGCGTAAAGATATGTTTGTATTATTTTTGAATCATAATGTAGCAGTGTTACTCCGTAAATAATCCAATTAAGTCCTAGAATCTGTAAAATAAGGCATTAAATTATTTTAGACACCGAACGAAAACCAATAATATTACAGCAGTTTATTTCCTAGGAAGCTAACATCTGATCAAAGGAGTTACCTATTATCAACTAAGAAGCTTACATTAGCCCTGAATTCTAAGAAAAATGTTATTGTGACTTCAGTTCCTGAAGAAGGTCATGGAGTTTGCAATGGCCGAAAGCTCGACATTTATTAATTCAACACGACTGAACACCCGTGAAGCCATAATTACTAACAGCCGTAAAAGCTGTTAGAAAAAGTTTTGGTGTTGAAGGTGTCAGTTATTTCCAAACAGAGATCTAGTTTACTTTAAAATGGCTCTGATCCAAATGTGTACATGTACTAGATCAGCGTTTCTCGGCCTGTGGGTCGCGACCCATTGAGGGGTCGCGGACAGTGCATTTCGGGGTCGCCTGTGTTGTTTAAATGTTATGCTTACTTCCTGCAAAGTAAATAAGTTTAATAATGTAATAAGCCATAAATAAATGGTACACAAAATATATAATAAACATGTCTTTTTAAACAAACCACCGTGGCACAACAGCCTAATCGGGCCAAGGCCTGCCGCCCGACCGCTGCGTCCCCCACCTCTGCCCACCACAGGCGTTGTGAGTGGCTGCAGTACTGGAGGTGGGACGTGGTCGGGGCACCGGTCCCTCCGGCCAGTTTTGCAGTTTTTTAACCAGGGACACACACACATATACATATATAGATATATACACACACATTTGCCATAAAAATATGGGCAAACTATTCTTACAAACGCTTATTTCTTTAGATTATTATATTAAATTCACACTCAATCATACAATCCGGACTCTAGAAAGGGTGGGGAATAATCCTGGCTAAAGAATTCCCACCCTCCAGCCTGGAATCGAACCCGGGACCTCTGGATTTGAAGGTTACCGTGATTACCAGGTTACAGAGGTGAGTAGATAAACACTCGCAGAAATGTGTCTTATTGCTGATTTCTTGAAGTTGCAAGGTGGGCATACAGTAGGCTTCAAGCGATAGTCAAATCTTTGAAAGCCATCACATAGCGACTAGCTTTAAAATTCCGTTCTCTTTGCATGGACAGAACATAAAAAGCGAATAACCACTTCTTATTTGAGAAAAGGAAGTATTGGAAGATTAACACAAATAACAAGGAATATCTTGGAAAGGTTCACTACACAAAAACTACATAACTGACATAAATTGTGTTTTAATTAGATATACATTTTATGTAGTAAGTTTTTGTCTGTCTCTTACGCTTTAGCTATTATGCAGAAGTCATCTAAAATTAAGAGGACTTCAGAGACTATTCTCAAAAAATTCAGGAAACACTCTTCAGTTGTCATGGAAATATCTTAAGCACGTGGTATTTTAATCAAAATCGTTAGTCATTTTTGCAAAAATGAAGTTTTCGAAAATGTTCCGTGTAAAGGGTGTTTGGGGTGGAGGAGTTTCTTGAAAATCTTTGTGTCACATCCTTGGAAAATGTTTGTATTTAACCAACTTTTCTATTTGGCGTTATGATGTTTACAGACGGCTACAAACAAGTTTTTCTAAAACTTTTTTCTTAGATTTAGGGGGTTTCAAAACAATTATTTCGTGCAAAATCTTTATATAGAATTTTTTGGTGGAATGCAGTACTTCCCCCGCTTATTATAGGTAGTAGAGACAGAGCAGCAACTCGCCGTTAAGAAAAAATTAATTCTCAATGTGAACAAATGAAAAGCTACATCCATATTGTTTCAGATACGCCTAATAATTTGTATATTTCATATGAAAATCCTGGTTTCACCTCAAGATATACTCAAGAAATAAAAATAATTGAATCATTCTTAATGTTAACAACATGTACAATTGCACATTTAATATTTCAATCAAATAATCCATACGTTTATATATTTTGCTAATGATTCATTAATAGCTTATTTTTAGGTTAGTATGCTGTTGGGTGTGACGTCATTTCCTACTGGTACCGTAAGTATTAAAGACCAGTTTTAGCCTTGTTGCCATGGGAATTGTCAAATGAATTGTAAATTTAACTTACACTACCAAATATGTGTTAGCAAATGACAAACTTACGTATCAAGTATTGCAAAGAAGTTGATTTCCCCATTATGGTATTAAAAAAAATATTTTGTTGTTTAACGACGCTGTCAATTGCTATGATCACATCAGCGTCGCCGGTGTGCCGGAATTCTGTCCCACAGGAGTTCTTTTACGTGCCAGTAAACCTACTGATATGGAACTGTTTTTAAGCACACTTAAAAACCATTGGCCTGGGCCAGATTTGAACCCGCGACCTTGGGATCAGTAAGTCAGTGTCTAACCAACTGAGCCACCCAGACCAACATTATGGTAGTGGTGGTGGTTATGGTGATTATGGTGGTGGTCGTGGTGGTTATAATGGTGATAGTTTTGGTAGTAGTGGTGGTTATGGTGGTAGTGGTGGCTGTTGTGGTGCTAGTGGCAGTGGTGGTGAAAGTAGTGATTGTGGTGATAGTTGTGGTGATGGTTTTAGCTGTGGCGGTGGCGGTGGTGGTGGCGGTGGTGGTACTCCAAGACAAGCAAATACTGTATATATCCCCAGCGTGTGCACTTCAATTACAGTAAATTAGTAACAATAACGGAAAATTATAGTTTAGTAATACCAAGGAGTAATAAACGTATAAAAAGGCGAGAATAATATGAGCTTACCGATCGCCAAACACCTGTAAATATGACGCCACTTTCTACGCTGAAATGAGCGCAGAGGGTGGCATCTCTGGGAACTCGGTACCACGGCATTTTGTTTTCCACACTGCCAAAAGTTCTACAGTTCACTGAATCTATACGATAACACTGCGTATAGTTCCGCAGTAACCGGAAGAAATGCTGTTTCCTGGTTAGAACAACCGTATACAATGCAGCAACTAAATGACGTATTAGATTAGTTTATTGAGAGGCTCAACAAGTTTGTTATTCGATGACGTGCAGAATGTTTCCTAACATTGGACACAAAACTGTTATGCTATAATCAACTGACAGATGGAGAGACGACGTTACAAACAAAATAGATACGAATCTATACGTGTGTTATACGAATAAGTCGTTTAATGCAAACAATTGTGTTTAGAGGAAAGAATCGAATTGCACAAATATGAAAAGTTTATTACTAGAATGAAAGCTTGAACAGAATAGTTGTCTGGCATTTTAGTATATTATGCAACGAAAGCATAATAGCAGCAATTAAAATGTGAGATTCGAACATCTTAATTACCATTTGTGAAATGTTTTTTCATTTTCTCCGCTGCATGTTATTATTACTAATGTCTGACAATTTTAATCACATATTTACAATTTGACTACACATGTATGAATCGATAATGGCGTCTTCAATTGCGAAATTATTTTATGTTGACCTTGATGCAGTAATACACGAGAGTAGTGTAGACTAGGAATGTCCAACCTTCTCTCTTTGGAGAACGTTACGCAGTGAGCGGCTATACCCCACTCCACTTCTCGGTCGGAGGGACAAACGGTCGGTATCCAGTGACAGACACAAGTGGACGATTCTATGGCAGTTTCTAAGTCCTAACTTGAATTTTCTGGTAAAGACCTCTTCATTCTGGATGTTTTTTGGATAAATGGTAACAGTAAGAGACAGACAAAAGTTTGCTAAAATTTGAATTCCATTAAATCACGCAATTTATGTAAAATATTTCGTTCTTCTTTTGAGTGAACCATTTCCGAGATATTCTTTCATATTTGTTTGAATTTGCCAATACTTATACTTTTATCAAATAGAAATAAGTTATTCGTTTTTTTATCTCTCGGCCTTGCAAAGAGAAAGGCGTTTCAAAGGCATCACATAGCAACCAGCTCTTAAAACATTTCACTATTATTTAAAACCTATTGTATTCCCTTACTCCCCTTGTACCTACAAGAAAATTAGCAGTAAGGTAATTTCTGAAAATGATTGTATCGACTAAAATAAAATAGATAGAGAAATAAACATTTGCAAGAATAGTGTGCATAAGAGTGAGTATAACTCATTTTCGAAGTGTTTCCCCAAATTGAACTGTATTAAAAGTCTGTATCGCAATGGGCTACGCGACGATCACTTGGTGTATTTTCTAAGGTTATGCACTTCGACTTTGTTGCCAAATATTGATGGACTTTTTAAACGTAAGCAGTACCCAAAAAGTCACTAATGAACAGATGTTTATCGCATAAGATTTGAAAGTGCTTTCGTAAATCAAAAGCTACGGACACGTAACCAAACCACCACTGCAACGCAATGCACAGCTAGGGGTTAAAGAAAGGCGAAGTCCGAGTATAGTGGAAGGAGATAAACCCAAACTCCCCTCTTGCGCAAACGTTGGACACCGATGATTTAAACTTCCAAAAACGAGAGGACAAATTTAATTCATTCGAATGCTATTTACAGTATTAACACTATTATTAAACTTGAACGAGTTGTTATTCGATTGAACATACGAGAATCGATAGTTTCGCTTTCAGCTGTGTGAAAACAGCACAGACAGCAAAGTATTAGTTACCACATGCGGATCCTTTGATTAGTGGTTAGCAACATCGTTATGAACAGGTGCACCTTTGATTGGAGGGTAGCAGTATCGTTATGAGGTCCATTACAGTGGCGTACAAGCGCTACATTATGGCTTGGTCGAGTATAAACAGTATTTATGATTTTATGAAAGAATAATTCTTTGCAAAACAAATATAGTATTATTGTCTACAGATTATAATTATAATATTTGAAACTGAAAATGCTGCTGCAGCAACTGCAATTAAACAGAAATAAACTGTTATGCACGAAGTTGTAAATGACAGGTGTTTAAGAATAAATAATGTGTTAAAAACAAGTTAACAATTGGATGTAAAAATTAACGTTAAAAATTGACACTGTGGAAAAGGTACCCAGATATATGCAGATCCTTATACCAAACATGAATTTCAATCTATCCTATCTGTTAAACAACTTAGTTACCTAGGTAATATAGCACAAAGATCTGATGTGTTACACTCATATAGCTTTCCTTGCTCTTACACAAGCTACTCTTACAAACTCTTATTCCTCTATCTATATATTAGAAATTATCTTATTGCTAATTTGCTTATAGATACAAGGGGAATACAGTTCAGTTGTGCCAGTTTCTCTTTGCACATTGTCCGCTTTTCATTCAGTATAGCGACAACCTCTCAGATACGAATAAATGCATGCAACATGTAGCAATATATTCAAGGTGCGAGCATTGTTTGTTGAGTGCATTTCAACATAGGTATTTAATCGATTTTTCAGTCCCGTTCATCGTGTGATAAATTAGAGTTAATTAAAAAAGAGATACTGACTCCCAAGTTGAAAAACTTAAAGACAGAAAACAAAGTGATGCACTTCGTGCGTACATTTAGCATTCTACAAAGATTACTTGGTTATGTGGGTCTGAAACTTTGCTTCTTCTGCTGGCTATGTTTGTTGTTCGAGGAAGAATAGATCCCCTTGGAACAGCAAAGATCGGAGTTGGTTGTATCACGTATACAGATGTTCCAAAATTAGACCTACAAACTTTGGCAGCTGATAAATATTATTTTAAACACTTTTTGTTAAGGAAATATTTTTGCTGCTGTGCTTCGTTTAAACGCTAGACAAGTTAATGTAATTGCCTACTGCATCCCACCCAGTTTAAGTATTTACAGCAAAATCAACAATGCAAATTAGTATTGCACTTATCTTAGTAAAACAAACACAGTAATCCAAGAAGCAAACACAGAACACATAAACAAAACACAAACATCTCATGGTTTATAGTTAATCACAGCTTTACTATTCAAAGCAAATGTTGGAACGCACGCCCATTGCGATTAACACAAAGAGTGCACCGGCGTGCCGTACTCTCTCAAAGACACCAGGCATTTCTCTGATTTAAAAGTTTGTTGGTCTAATTTTGAATTCTACCCAAAAATTTGATATCGAGATTTCACTAGAAATAGAAAAGTTTTGGGCTCCTGTTTTTAAAAAGCACTTTTAGGAAAAGGTTCTGTGAGCTGCACAACTCAAGAACAAAAAGGCGTCTTTTTTTATGTTCTTAAAAATTTATCTTAATGATTTTCGAATGAAATGTCATATTTAAAATATTTTCATGATAAATGAAATATATACCTTGAATTTTTTGAGAATGACCTCTGAAATGTTCATGCTGAATGAGCACTGCTTCCGTATATCACGAAGGCAGTGAAATAAGTCTTGCACAGCTAAAGTCGCCGTCAGGATCGAAGGCGGTTGCGCAGTAGCCAAATATCCAATGACGTGACAGTCATGTGTTTTCTTGACAGCCAGACACAGTCTGTTTCAGAGCGCGTGTGTGAGAGTATTTGTACAGTTTTACAGTGAAACTAAGTAATTCCGAGCAATACGTCCACTCCGTTTTGTGATAGTAAGTTCATTATCAGTTCCAAAGATGGCAGAAGCGGAAAAAAAAAAAAAAAAAAAAAAACGTTGCGTTATTCGCAGTCATGCCAGGGAAATGGTGCATAATGTGTACAAATACTTCCTGAGAAAGATGGGAAACAGATGCAATGCAGCACTTTGCCTCTTTCTCCTATATGTGCGTTATCTTTCACTTGCCGCCATCGTTCCTGACAGCCACTTTAGTAAATCGTAATTATTAACTTATAGACAGAATCTTACTACCCAAAAGATGTGTATATTTAATGCACAGTCGTTAATAGCAAAGTCATTCTCCTTCAAGCTTCACAGCAAAGTGATATCTTTATGATTTCGAAGAACTAGAAAACGAAGAAATAATATTCAAAAGCAGCGCCTAAATTCGGCAGCGCCATCTGGTTCATCCTTCGTTTGAGTAGAACCGCGGTTTACTCGGTAAACCGTTTAGCAGGGTTGCCAACTTGACGGATTTACCGTAAAAATTAACAGATTTTCAAGTTTTATGACGGGCAAAATTTAGTCTTGATGGATGACGGATTTTTTGACACATATCATTGGAAATAATTGATGTTATATTGAGTTTCTTTAGAAAAACTGTAACGTATGTAGATCAGTGTGCAGATGGGAGACAGTCATACTCATGATATACAAAGGAATTGTTGCATTAAACACATATAGGACGCAAGCAAAAGCTGAACTGAAAAGAAAGCCTTTGATTTCCTTGCTTTTAAGCAATGTACTTACACAGCTATCTTTTATTTAAAGCTAAGTAAACACCTTGGGTAATTGGATAACTCCGCGAACATAACGTTGTGGCATATGGCTCTAATTTCTCTCGTACGTAAAGATAAGATACGTGCCTCTAGTAGGACACTAACAAACATTATTACTATCTATATTGCTTTGGCATTTACATATTTTATTCCATATAATGATTCGAGCAATGAACGTGGTGGAACAATTTGCTTTACTTTATGAATCAATGTGAATTCTGTGTCTTTCATTGCACTAGAGCAGTGTTTGAGAGTGGTTAAAGAAAGTATAATCCCGCTAGGTCAAGAATTTCATTACCGTTAAATAGAAAAATATTTGTAATACAATAGAGTTTAGGCAAGAGGTAGCATCATATAAAGATGCAAGCTGCCAAAATACATTTCAGGAGCACTCAAATTTTCCAATGATGCCATTGGTCTTATTGGTTTAAAGCTGAGGTCAAAAGAACATTTAGTGTGCTAAATAATGTGAAAACCTTCCTGAGGAATACACTTAAAACGAACATGGTAAACTGAATTCTAACTAGTCAGGCCGGACTTAGAGGTGCGAAAAAGTAGTTGTGGCAAGGCAACTGTCTGTCGTGATATTGTCATAGTTAGTCCTATAAGTAAATTGGCACGACATATTCAAGACGTTCTCGGGCTTCGAGCCAGGTGTAGTGATGAAGAGCCATCGACATTTTGGGAGTGTGCATCTCTCCCATCATCAGGATGATAAATAGGGCTCGGAAGTTCATGCTCCTAAAAACTTGAAAATATGCACTATTTAATTAAAACGATTAATGTCCCTTTGCAGTAGATAAGACGAGTTAGTATAAGTAAAAAATGAAGTTACCTTATTCCTTACAGGTTGAAGCAGAAGTGGTCCAGCTGCTAGTATTAACTGCTAAATTGCAGATCACAACCAACACTTTGCAAAAATTTTCAACTGTAAAACATCGTATATTGTCTTACAAAACACTTTTGTAACGTGAAAAACTTCTCTCCACGTCAGAAGATGTTATCGGGGCATATTTAAATGATGTTAACTGCTTTACAGAAAGAGTCAAGTCTCTTGGTATGACAGACGGTTTTCTTTCAAGGATGTCTCGAATATCGCACATCTGTTTATAACCAGAATTTTTTGAAATTACATAATTCACTTTCTCTTTCACTTTTTGTCCTATGCTACAAGGAACCGAACTTAGATCACATCTTATTTTTCAAAGACAGTAAGTGATTCATGCAAAGGAGATCCTACAGGTTCCAATGCTGTTATGGCTGTTGGTAAGAAAGAAAAATGGGCAGATATGAAACTAAGATCCTCTGTTAACCCAGTGCCTGCCAGAATATTTTGCACAGTTTCTATTGATGAAGCATCTTTCGAGCCCAATAACTGCATCGACCCATGTTCCCATCGAGTTAACACTGGTGCAAGAGGAGGTCGGATATTAGGTGCTGTTGATCTAAGCAACTTAACTCTTTTAGGAGATTTAACAAAAATGCTCTTTATACTGGACACAAATCGATCTACCAATGGGAAAGAATCACGTATTGTCTCAGAAATGCGATGAAGAGCGTGTGCCAAACAAGTTATATGAATTAAGTTAGGAAAAATACCTTTCAGGGTTTGTTCTGATTTTACCATATAAGGACCTGCATCAGTAACAAATAAAAGTAACCGGTCGTATTTGATTCGATATGGCTATAGTAATTTCAAAGTGTCCATCACAAACTGGGTCACAGTTACATTGTCAGTGGCCGACAGTTCGCACACATTAAGAGGATAAGGTGTAGTCTTGTTCATTATTTAAAGCACCTACAATTATATTACCAATAGAACGGCGCTCAGAATCAGGGGTTTCATCAACAGGACAACCACACAAACTGATCCGCTAATTCATTTTGTATATTTGACAATACGTTATTGTAACAGTACATAAGTCTTACGCAGTGTATTTTCTTCAGGCACATGTTGTCGAGTGTACTGGGCAAGAAAGTTTTTAAATGTCGGAGTATTAATTTTGAACAAGGGAATATCAGCAGTTAAAAGTGCTTGACACAAGTTATAGGAAAATTCAGTAACCCTACTTCCTGAACACTCTACTAGCTGTTTTTGAACAGGTTCTTTGTTTGCGAGTTTTTTTTATTAAATTCTCCTTATGTTTTGCTGTGTATATGTGTTGAACTATTTGAAATCTTGTCTCACTCCCTACATTTTTCTCACACGCTCCACAAAACAGTGTCATATTATCTGTAGATAATAAATCACCCGAAAGCTCGTTCTGTAAATTAATTAATCTAGCACTCGAAGTTGGTTTTATTTTCGACATTTGAAGAGCTTTTTAACATTTTACACGCCTAATTTAATTTGGTGGGAACCATTTCACAACACTGTTACGTTTGAAGACTACAACACAACTACTGGTGGGCAGGCAAGCGTTGCTATAATTGTGCTGCTCAAAACGTTGACCTGCACTTTATCTTTGCCACTATAAACCTCTCAGATAACGCACTGATTATTTTCTATGAACATACATATAATGAAAGGATGGAAACAGGGAAACAGGGGATTCACTGCATGACAACATGACTCAGCATTAGTTCTCGCCATCTCGCGAGTTGCATCATCATGTGCAATGCTACCAATGTGAAAAATATTATACAGATGGAAAAAATAATAAAAAACCATAAAAATAATTAAAATGTGCAATATAGGGGCTATAATATTGAAATCTTCGTGAGTTGTATCATCATGTGCAATATCACCAATATGAAAACATTATCCAGATGGAAAAAATAATAAAAAACTATAAAAATCATTAAAATATGCAATATAGGGGCTATAATATTGAAATAATATGCATTTATCAAAAATCAAGAAAATATGCAGTTATATGCATCATAAAATCATGTCCAAGTAACTGAAAATTCCATAATTCGTGCACATAATGTAAAAGCATACATTTTTAACTCCTATGAAAAAACATGCAAATGCATGAACTTCCTAGCCCTGATGATAAATATGTTCGTCGCCAGGAAAGCTTCAGATCATATTTTAATTGGCACGATGGTTGCGTGCTGAAGGGTAGAACAACCCAGCACTTCAATTGCAGAAGAGGACGATGGGGATGAATAATTGTCATTTTAATCAACACCGGTGAGTAAATATATTCATGAGCGTCGGCAGACTTTTTTCCAGGGGGGGGGGGGGACACATGTTGGAAGATTGCTCAAATGATATTAATTCGTTATTTTACTGTCAATATTTATAATATTTGTTGCAGATAACCATATCAACTTGTGCTACATAAAGTTGCTCTTTACATCAAAATTAAAATAACAGTTTAATAGTCAGTAATTGAGTGCACATTAAGTTCACCAACTTCCAAGGGGGAGCCGCAGGCCCTCTTGCCCCCCTTCGCGACGCCCATGAATATAGTTAAATTTGTTTGTTATTGTTACGTTAATATATGTATTCTATTTTAAAGGAATCTGGCTGATTTTTAAATGTTTATCCGACGCGTAAACGTAGTCAAAGTAACGGGTATCATGTTTAATATACATTTTAATTTCATTTTTATTTTCGAAAGATACGGAAATTTTCTAAATCTTACGGACTTTTGGACGTTGGTGTGACGGAAAAAATAATCTTGTTCTGGGAATACTGCGGTATATGAGTGCCAGAAGCAGGGTTGCTAATTTAGTGCTTTTGGCACCAGATCTGGTGTTTTTTAAATGTATCTGGTGACAAATTTCTGTAGTTAGCGCCATGGCGAAAATCTGGTGTTTTTCTCAAATAATTAGCGCTTAATTTGACTATTTTGAAAATAAAGGATATTATCAAATAAATAATTTAAATTGATACGGCAAGCAAGTGAAAACAATGGCTGATCAGTGTTTATAGAAATCCTTAATGGTCGTTTCCCATGTGTATTGCTTCATAAACTTACGATAACTATAACCACAGCACGATTTCATGGTCAGCCCCACTGTCCTAACTAAGAAGATACATGAGCGTTGGCAGACTTTTTTTCCAGGGGAGGGCCACATGTTTGAAGATTGCACTCAGATGATATTAATTCGTTATTTTACTGTCAATATTTATAATAATTGTTCCAGATAACGTATCAAGTTGTGCTAAATAAAAATTGCTCTTTACATCAAAATTAAAATAATAGTTTAATAGTCAGTAATTGAGTGCACATTAAGTTCACCAACTTCCAAGGGGGGGGGGGCTGCGGCCCCTCTTGCCCCCCCTTCGCAACGCCCATGAGAAGATATATTACTGGCATTCACGTAATCAAATATAGTACCTACGATTGTAATGTGCCTACCACGCATTGCTGGGTCTTCTCGAGATTGTTAGATCAGAAGTGAGGGGCCGTTTTAATTATTTCACCTTGCAGGTTTCAAACTTCATACACTTTTTAAATAAATAATTTCCTATTTTGTCAAGATACTTTGTATGACGGGAGAGATATCGAATTTTTACCGTTCTTATTAGTTCTAGTGCTTTTCTGGTGTTTTTAAAGGCGGAATTCGGTGCGTTTTCATTCCTCGAGTTGGCAACCCTGACCGGAAGTGATTTCTTCCACTGCACCGGTTCTTCATCGACCGGGTTTACTCATGGTCTGTCAAAGTTGGTGTTTCGTGTCTAGAATTCGTCGTTCTTTTTATTCAGACGTAGCTATGAAATAGTGTAATGTAAGGAATTGTTAATGTTAATGTATATAAAGTTTAAAACTATCAGGGAAAAATGAGCGCAAGTCCCAAACAGGGGTCGTCACAGTTTTCACCAATTACAGGTAGGAAAACCACTTAAATGTCAGATGTATAGTACAATCAATTTCCGCATTAGGACAAGGCCGTGGCATTGAATTAAAAAAATGTTTGAATAAAAGCAAATCTGCCTTCAATATTTTGTTTCAAAGAAAGTTCCAAGAAATGAGCATTTGTGGGTTATCCTGTAGAAGAGCATCACGTGGTCAATGGCCACTGTGTTCAGCTCAGCTTTACTTTTCACATTTCACATTTGCTTTTAGTTAAAGAAAGTCCTGCAAGCAGAATAGCACGCTGTGGAAATCTTACTGGGGGACCACGGAATGTGAGAGATCTTGCAGCTGAGCTTTATAACTTGATCCAGGCGTGGAATGCAGAGCATCTATTGGGAGTAAAAGTACTAAACAATATCATGCAGCTTAAACTTGATGCAATGTAAGTTTTAATCTATATACAGTAATCAATAAAGGAAATGCTTGAGCTTTGCCATGTTTTACAGCATGTTGGCCCAATTTCTCACATCACAAAATGCTTCACTTACTGTAATAACACAAATGGAGGCACAATACCGTCTTAAGTATTTAGGGAGTTCAGGTGATCACAGTGTACTCATTTAGCACAGTAAGTATGTGCATGTTCCTCCATAGAACTTACCAAGGTTAGGTTAGCTCTGTATAAACAATTGTAAGAAAGCTTTTTACTACTACATCGTAAAATGAGTTAGATTGGAGTTAGGTTAGGCTGCATGTGTATAAGCTGTTTTAAGAAAACTAGCATGTTTTTAATTATGTCACGCTAGTGAGTGTCGTGGATAATGAAAAAGACTGGCTATGGCACAAACTACAGTGATGCAATTCTTCTAGTCTGATCATGGCCCAGTGAAGTAAAACCACAATCGCCTAATACATCCATGTTCTAAACAACAAACTTGCCTGTTGAATTCATATAAAAAGTGCAGTTTTATCATGATGGTATACAATGTTAGCCATGTATCAGACTACCCTTACTACGTAACTTCGATCCACGCTGCAGCCTGTCTTTTTCGTTAGCCATGGATGAGAGTGAGATTGGGCCAGTCTGCTATACAGATAATTGTAAGTTCACAACAAACCTTGCTATGTATGATCACAGTATGAGGTATGCAGGTGATTTACATAGACTAGTAAATAATTCAAAACTATTTCAAAAAGCATGTTACTATTTTGCAATAGGAATATAACTTTCCATGTTACCTAGAGTAATTAGGCAATCATAGTCAACATACAATCTTTAAAAACATTTTGTCATACTTACTTATTCCCCATATTCTGTGGAGCAGTTATTTAATATTTTATCCACAGATAAATTACACATAACGGTGATGCAAAGCATGTTGTGAAGTTAACTGTTGGTGGTGGCCCAAAAATTTTCATTTTTTCCCCCCTTTCTTTCTTACAAAGATAGAGGGAAATAAGAGTATTATTGGTGATGTATGTTCTAAATTCTAAAATGTTCCTAGCTTTGCTCGCAGTGGAACCAAACGATCTAACAGACAAACAATCAATAGAATAATTCTAGAAGAAACTTCACGGTCAACTTGCCATGGTCTGCTGGAGTAACTGGGTCCGGATATTTCGTCCACAACTGCAGTGGCACAGGCAAAGTCTTCTCAGTGAAGGTTCAGTTGTAGACGAAACATATGGACCCAGTTATTCCATAAAACTCGACATCCTCTCAGTCCATTTAGGTTGAGTGACTGGGATTCCACTATATTTTGTGGATGTATGGAAATTGTACATGGGGTGGCTTTTGTTGTGCTGCCCCTAAAAGATTGAAGATAACATGATTTATATTTTTATGTCACAAAAGTATTAACTACTTCCTGATAAATATCTCCCCCTTCTTTCATTAGGGGCAGTTTTTCTAGAAATCGTAAAGCATTTTTATTTTTGTCCTGAAGAGTATGTGTGTTAAATTTTGTCATTTTTTATTGAAAATCCTCGATGTGCCTGTCTCTCTTTGAGCAGTTTTCAACCCTGCCTCCCACTAGCGTTGGGTTTGTGCATTACCTCCTGTAAAAGAATGTAGGAAGCAATATATATTTTCTCATTGAGCAAAAGTATTGAGAAAGCAGCCTCATTTATAGGGAGAATCATCAAAATTGACTCCTGAACATTTTCCTCTCTTCCATTGGTTTTATACATATATCACACCCACAATATTTTTATTGTAAAGGGATAGAGTGAGAGTGAAAAATTCAATGCCATGGCCGGGATCTGAACCACAGGTCTTCCAGTCTCCGTTCAGCTGTTCTAACCACTGAGCTACAATGGCCAAAGTACCGACATGACATTGAATTCTCCAACTCACTCATTTTCCCAGTGAACCACACAAGGAGATCTCAAATACATATAAGATAACATACCTTAATGACTACGTACTATGCTGTTGTGTTGTCACTTTGGCCATGGTAGCTCAGGGGTTAGAGCAGCCGGATGGAGACCCGAGATCTGTGGTTCAAATCCTGGCTATAGTATTGAATTTTCAGTCTTACTCTACCCCTTTACAGCCTTGTGTGACACATGGCTAGAATGGGAAAGACAATTCCCAATATGTTCCAGATTTGGTTGATGCGAGTTCATGGTTGTAGAAGTCTATAAGGATTCACACACTAACTAATATAATATAATATAAAATCTATCTCAAGTTGTACTCTTTGAAACCAATAAATTTCAATGAATCAAGTTAACCCTCATATTGCCCCACTTACCAGGGCTTATTGTCCCTGTTATCAGTTGGTCAACTCCAATGAGAAGGATAACAGGTCCGCATTTCTGTTTTGTATATCAACATCCTCCAGCATAGTGTTGTATTGGGAGGCAGTAACACCACCAGTGCTCTAAAGAGGCAGGCCTAGGTAAAGCACATGTTAACCATTAGAGCAGCATGATAATATCACTTTTTAAGATTATATTCATACATTACACACACAAGAGTAAAAATAATAACACTATTTTACTTACACTTCAAGATTGCTGTCTCCAAACTTAAGATGTATAAATATTTCAATTACATGACCTAACTGTAACTGAAAGCCACTTTAATATCACTTAAACTGATAAAAATACTACACAATTACTTGTCCTGATTTAAACTACATTCTAACATCAAGATTGTTGCAAAGAATGTGTAGTAGATTCAGCTCTGGTGACTTCATAGTAATGTTACCATTATTGTCGGAAGAATGCAGAGACAAATACTTTATTGTATGTGTTAGAATTCAGCTGGAATACAATGTCAGAAAAAGCATTACTGAAGTTACACCCATATTCACAAAGAATGCAAACAGATAATACTATGCAAAAAAGATGCATATCTGAGATATGCCTTTTCCCTTTAGTAAAACCAACTTATGCCAAATTTGCTTAGGAATTTGCATACAATTTGGAATACGTCTTTCATTTAACAGCGTTTTAAACGCTTTATTTATTGGAATATACCCATTTCGCTTGTGAAATAAACATGTTGGGTCCGTAGTTATCCAAATTTGAAAATGTCATTTTCGAAGAAAAAAAAAACAAAAAAAAAAAACAGTTACACTGTTTTGGCTTAGGAGGGCCGTGCTGTTCTCTGTAGTCTGATTTTTAAAAGAAGATTCATGTCAAATGCCAGCTTCTCCACGTGGAGAACTGCAGTGTTATCAATAAGCAGATAGCGATAACCCTCAATACTCTAGACATATAAAGAAACATTTGGATTTATCTCATGGCAGCGAAAACATGCACATGTTATCTCTAGTAGCCTACTATCAAAACAAAGGTAATTTATTCTCAATACGAATACTACACGTTTTAATATAGTGTTAACAAAGTAGGCTAACAACACACTATGCAACTGAACATCCGAACAAGTTCCGTTCCCCGCACGAGCTTAGCGATAACTGACCTGAGCAGTGAACTATTTATCAGTGCGGCTAATGTGGCAACCTTTGTTTACATTTCTATAGCAATGACCTTCCCCTCTTACCCTTAACCCCCTTTGCTCGACTGCTGCCATGTATCTTCTTTTAAAAATCAGGCTAGTGGTGTTTCAAAAATTCTTCCAATGAAGAAATTGAATAAAGGATCCCTTAACATTGTCGTCAATCTGAAATAACTATTGGAGACTACATTCCAACGTAGCCGTTAATGCAGAAGCTTGTAAGTAGGTGGTCTGCTGTTCAAGTTCTGCCAGGATCGTCCTCCCTGACAGATTCTTTTTTTTTTTTTTTTTTCCAGGTTTTCCTTAGTTCCTAACGGAACTTAGACCTAGAGTGTTTCCTTTCCCAATTATCGTTTCATTTCGTGTATTGTCAGTGTCCATTACCTGTGGTGCAATATGTGGTAAGAACAAGCTTTAAAGTGAAGGATATTAAAGGATTAGAAATTAAATTTAAAACAAAACTACAAAAGCCTCACTAGAAGTTTCCACTACCAAATGGCAGAATCTTCACATTACCGTTCAGCTGTAATCAGCATACAGATGATGATGGAAGCAATGCTTACAAAACATGTATCAGCAGTTTATTAATCCAACTCGAGGTGTTTTCTTTGATAACAACTGCATTTCTATACACATCCTCCAAGTGTAAGAATTTGTTTTGTTCTCTAGTATTAAAGTGAAAATAAAGTTCTGTAACTCTGTAGGTATGAAATTCTTTTCTTGCAAAAGTATTTGAGTGTTAACTCTTTTCTTTTCATTTACAGATTAGGCAACAGTGAAGATGGTGAGCAACCAAGCTTATATCCTGATGGACTTCAAGAACAGTGTGACCAGCTTGAGTTGATTGTTGCAAAGCTAGTAAGTTCATATCTCTTTCTCACGACAGTTTTATAACCGAACAGCTAAAGTAATAAAATATTCAAATATAAGATCTGTTTCGTGCAAATAACATTTAATGTAACATTAACAGACGAGGGCTGTTACAGAAGTGCTCGGCCTAAGAAAGAACACAAAAATTTTTGGGAGAAAACATCTTTATTTCTCTAAAGTCTCGTTTCAGCTCGACACACTTTTCCCAGCGGTGCTCAACACCCTGTTTATTACCACAACCGTCAAGCTCTGCAAAATAGCCATCAGCTGCAACCTCTTCATTGTTGACAAATCTTTAACAAACCAATTCATGTGTCCAAGTTTTGAGGCTGAAAATAATCAAGGGAGCCTAAATCTGCTGAACAGGCTGCCTGAAGAAGCAATTTGAACTTTAACTCATTAATTTTGGCCATGGCAATAATAGGTGTGTGAACTGGTGCATTGTCTTGATGAAACAAAACATCCTTCTTCACTAAATGCGACTGTTTTTGTTCTATTTCATTTCATTACTCAAATGCTGCAACAAGTTTACATAATACTCGCCATTGATGACTTTTACTTTTTGGGGATAATGAAAATTATCACATGCCTGCAGATGGAACCTTCTTCGCCTTCTTTGGAGCCGATTCTCCCCTTTCAATTCAGTGTTACGGGTGTTCCTTTGCTGTAGGTGTGAAGTAATGGACCCAAGTTTCATTCATGGTTATCAGTATATGCAAAAACTCAGCTTTATTGCGGTTAAACATCACCAAACACTTGACTGAAACATCCTCACAACACTGCTTTTATTCCATTGTGAGCAAATGCTGCACCTATCTTGTACACAGCTTTCTCATGTCCAAATTTTCAGTCAGTCTGCAATGTACAGCACTTTTTGAAATGCCTACAATATCTGCTAGCTCACACACTTTCAGTCAACAATCAGCCTGTGGCTTTTTATGGGTTTTCTGTAAAATAATCACTTTGTTTGATCAACTACTGCGATGTTCGTCTTGGCAGCTCATATGGCCCCGTTAAAACTCTGCCATCCAATATTTTAGTGTTGTAAATGAAGGGGCAGACTCCCCTAGAGTAGAATTCAGTTCAACTTTAACATTATACTGGTTTCACCAAAAGAATTGGTCGTGATGTAAACAGAAGCATGTGTACAAATAGAATTAAAGTGTGTGTTCATTGGCTGAGCTGCGTATTACAAGCTACATCGGTTACAAAATAGTTTGCTCAATAGTAACAAAAACTACTGGATCTTCTCTGTATTATGTAACAATGGTATGTTTAACGTGTTATTGTACCATGTAGAACTGCAACAAAATTAATTTAAAATAATTCATTGCACTTAATCAGAAAATGAGAGAAGAACATTTGGACACTGCGTTACTTACTGGTGAAGCAAATGTAACTTAAGAATTGTGTGGATTCTGGGATGAAGGTATGTACAGAAGCAGTCTACATCCATGACATCCCAACATGAATTAGAGCTAGAAAAGTAAACAAAACTTTGTTTTTGTGCCATTGTAACAACGAAAATAGGAATAAACTTATGTTATTGACAAACTCGATGTAGAAAGCTTCCAAACATCAACTTTTCTCTAAAAAGCAATATGTAATTAAATCAGCCCATACTTAGTATTACGATGAACATTAAAAAATGTATAAGACATTTGAACATTAAAGTGAATCCTGGCTGTGTCGTAATACTTAAAACAAATGTTTTGTTTATCCTCATTTTTCAAAAGAAAAGTGAGTTTGGGGTTCCAGTGGTTATGAAGATTTAAATAACATTTATAAGGCAGCCAAAAAAAAATCAATTCTTATAATCACTAATATGTGAAAAACAATTATTAATGTTTGGGATAAATCCAAGAATCGAAGTTTCATTGAATCAGTATTAGCTCTCAGTTAACAGCAGGAAAAGAACAGAGCTTTACTTTCTCATTTTGCATGGGCTGTACGTTTTCTAGGAAAATGGGCACTTGCTTTCCATGGTCACAATGAGAATGAAGGATCTTCAAATAGACGCAATTATATTGAATATTTAAATGAATTAGGAATACATGATGCCTCTCTGTAAGAGCACTTGGAAAAATTGACTATTTTTTGTGTGACTTCATCTGATATTCAGAATAACTTAATTTCAAGTGAGAGCATCGTCATGACACATGGAATTAAGAAATAAATTTCTGTTGCCTTCTTTGTTCATTAATACTACGTAAAACATTAATAGTGAAGAACAATTCTGTACTGTTCGTTATATAGATGTTGATGGAAAGGTTGATCCGAGGCTTATTTGCTTTACAGATGTAAGTTCTGACAGAAAAGCAGGTACTCTTTTGAATCATGCTCTCAGTACTATCAAATATTTCTTTCAGACAATGATAAAAGGTGGAAACTCTAAAGGGCAATTTTGTATAAGTTGCGTCGTATTTTAACAAATTTTACAATATTCATTGGGTTACATACCTGGTGTGATAGGCTACGCCACTGGTCTCATTAGTACATTATGATGTATATTGTTTACATGTTACTCTTATTTTCTTTTATAAATATTTGTGCATGATGCAAAGGGTACTTAACTAGCCATTCACATATCCTATCTTATATTTATTACACTTATTTGTAAAGTAGCCAAAATGCTAAATCCACTTTCTAATCTGTAAATATGCAGTAATCCCAATCCAATGAAATTGTGAAAGCAATTGTTTTAATGTGCATCATATGTGAATCAAGAATTCTCTGCTTATTACAGGATGGAATAGCATTGCAGCTTAAAAATATAGCTCGGCGCATGGCTGGTGTTGTTGAATTAGAAAAATTTCAAAAGAAGGATAATTCCCCAATGTTTCTCACCTGGCCAACGGAAAAATTTGGTAAGTCTGTAAATTACTTTGAGTATTATCTGGTGTCTTATTAAAAGAATATTTTTCAGATTATTTTTGTATGTGTGTGTAATGCATGCATGTAAATATGGTGTTGATTATGTTTATATAGGGTGGAAGGGAAGTCATTACATTCCTTCTAAGTGCTTCATAGAAGCATTACAAACAAAAAAGTTGAATGGCATTTTGCTCTTTGATCAGCCAATTTCGAAAAAATAAATAGCTTTTTTATCCAAGTTGGATGCATAATTCCACAAGAATGTACAAAGATAACAGTTTGTTGTTGGTAAGATGCATAGAGTAACTTATTTCGGACATAGCTTTGGTAGTAATTATGGAACATAACACAGGGTTTTGAAATAATTAATCACTTAAAAGACATGAAGGAAAACTGAGCTGCTATTTCAGAGATGACGTAACTCGACAACGTTGCATTGAGGTTTGTCAGGGAACTGGCCTGGTCTGTGGACGTAAACAGCTTTTGCTTTCAGTAATGTTTTGGGAGCTAATGCTTGTGGTTGTCGTACACTGTCACAGAAACATGGAAGGACATGGCAGGGTATGAATTTATCCTCACCTCCTCTTGATGGTCAGTTCCACTCCATATTTCCGTTTCTGCCTTGGTTCTGAGATTCTCGCTATCAGTAATGCTGTGGACAAAAAGTGTAGGACAGGAATTACATAAAGTCTAGGAATTTGCTAATCACAATTCATGGAATAATTATTACAAAATTAACATTTATTTACATTCACGATCATTTAAAAAATGATTTGTACAGTTCAATATTTACACACTGTCTTTTTGACCCTTTTAAGTTCTAATACATAACATTTTGCAGGCTTCTAACAGAAATCATCCAATAAGTCTGTTTTTTTTGACATGGATGTTTAATATTTAATTATCATATTGTGACTGGTGGGTGTAAAGTAAAGAAGACAGATGTAGTCGAGATAAAGAAAACACTTTTATTTCCGTAAACAGTAACTTTGTACACTCATTGCAACAGCAAGAAAGTCTTTACCGATTCACCAACAGCACGGCTCCGAATTCGTAACACAAGAACTATCCCTTCTCGCACTTTACCGCTATTTATATCTCCCAGGCACTGTTCTGGAAAGTTCAGTTATTATTGCGGTCAAATACAAAGCACACAATTCTAGAAGTCTCTATCCCTTTCTCTCTTTCGGCAAGCACCCAACAATGCGGCCATTCTCTGTCTCTTCCCTTCGGCTCCTTTGCGGTAGTGCCGACAATAATGCAATGGGCGGCACTGCTCCCTACTCAAAGCTGGTCGTCCCGAACAGCACCATCGTAACGGGCCAGACGATCCAGGTGTACCACTAACATCTTCCCTCGGGGCACCTTCTGGATGTGGTAGACTACGTCGTTAATCCTCTTTACCACTCGGTACGGTCCTTGCCATGGTTGTTGAAGTTTTGGGCAGCGTCCCTTGGTCTGGGTAGGATGGTACAACCAGACCATGTCACCTTGCTGGAATCCTCGGCTGTTGGCGTGCCTGTCGTACAGGGTCTTCATGCAGTCGCTCGCCATCTGGATGTTCTGACGAGCCATCTCGTGCATGTCGTGAAGATGGTCTACTAGATTCTCCACATACTCGGTTGCTGGCTGTTTCTCTTCCGGGGGCTCCCAAAAGCCAGGTCACAAGGGAGGCGTAGCTCTCGGCCGAACATTAGGCTTGCTGGTGTCATCCCGGTGGTGTCTTGTGTCGACGAACGGTAGGCCAGCAAGAACAGTGGTACCTTGAGGTCCCAGTCTCGCTGATGGCTGGCCACGACCTTCCTCAGTTGCTCCTCTAGGGTCTTGATGTATCTCTCGACCATGCCGTCCGACTGTGGATTTAGGGGTGTTGTGCGGATCTTGTTCACCCCAAGTCTTTCCAATGCCTCCTTCATTAGGTGTGACTCAAAATTGGTGCCCTGGTCGCTGTGGAGCTCTAACGGGACTCCAAAACGGCAGAGCAGCTGTTCCACGAGGCAGTCTGTAATCGTCTTCGCCTCTTGGTTCGGGATGGCATACACCTTCGGCCACTTGGTGAAGTAGTCCACAGCTACCATCAGGTACTTGTTGCCTCGATCGGACACTGGGAATGGTCCAGCTATGTCGACGGCAATGCGTTCGAAGGGCGCTCCGACGTTGTACTGCTGCATGCGACCCCGGCTCCTAGTCTGGGGGCCGCGACTCGCCACGCACATGTGACATTGACGGCACCAGTTCTCAGCATCTGCTCGGAGCCTCAGCCAGTAGTAGCGCTGTCAGAGTTTGTCGATCGTCCGGTTTGCTCCTAGGTGTCCACCCGAGGTACCGGCGTGCACTTCGTCCAAGACTTCCGGGACCTTACTTCGGGGAAGTACCAACTGCTCTTTCTGGGTCTTCCCATCAGGTGATTCCCATACCCGGAACAGCACGCACTCTTTGGTCTTCAACGAGTCCCATTGGGCCCAGTACGACTTGTATGTAGCGCTTCTGGGTGCGATGTCCTCCCAGGTTGGTCTCGTTCCTGCCTGAACTTCTCTCAAGAGTGGCCCCAAGTCGGCGTCCACCAGCTGCTCCCTCCTCAGGCCCGCGCTATCCCATCCATCCACAGGCACTGCCGTGACCACTCTGACAGCTGCGGTACGCTCCTTCTCTTCCACTCTTGCGCATTGGCCGCACTCTTCTGGGCAGGGTCTTCGGGACATGGCGTCTGCGTTGCCGTGGCTCTTCCCTCTGCGATGTTCGGAGGTGAAGTCGTACTCCTGCAACCTCTGGACCCAACGGGCTGTCTGGCCCTCCAGGTTTCTAAAGCTAAGTAGCCAGGTTAGGGCGGAGTGGTCTGTCTTCAGGTGGAATGGCTGACCGTACAGGTACTTGTGGAAGTGCTCCAAGGTCTTCACTACCGCCAGTAGCTCTCGTCGGGTGACACAGTAGTTCTTCTCTGCCTTGGACAACGTCTTGCTGTAGTAGGCTATCACCCGCTCGTGGCCATTCTGGACTTGGGATAGGACGCCTCCAGTGCAATGGTCGCTGGCGTCGGTGTCCACAATGAAGGCGTCGCCTGGTTGTGGGAATCCCAAAATAGGAGCACTGCAGAGTGTCCTCTTCAGCTGCCAGAAAGCGCCTTCGGCGTCCTCCGTCCACACATAAGGACGATGTTCTTCCGTCATGCGAGTGAGGGGTTTGGCGATGCTGGAGAAACCCTTTATGAAGCGGCGGTAATAACTGCACAATCCAAGGAAACTGCGCAGTTCTCGCTTATCCTTTGGGCGAGGCCAATCTCTCATGGCCTGTGTCTTCTCGGGATCCGTGGCCACTCCGGTTGGTGAGACTATGTGGCCCAAGTAGTTGACTTCCCTGCGGAAGAGCTGGCACTTCTTGGCGTTCAGCTTTAAGCCGGTCGCCTGCAGTCTCTCTAGCACCTTGGTCAGTTTGTCAAGATGGTCTTCGAATGTCTTGCCGACGATGATGATGTCGTCCAGGTATAACAGGCAGGCGTCATAAGTCAATCCTCTCATTACTGACCCCATGAGGCGTTGGAAGGTAGCTGGTGCGTTGCAGAGACCAAAGGGCATAACTGTGAACTGCCAAAGCCCTTGGCCTGTCGAGAATGCGGTCTTCTCCTTGTCTCTCAGGTCTAGAGCCACCTGCCAGTAACCCGATTTCAGGTCCAGGGTTGAGAACCACTGCGCACCAGCAAGCGTGTCCAGGGTGTCGTCAATCCGGGGTAAGGGGAAGCAGTCCTTCCTGGTGACAGCGTTCAGCTTCCTGTAATCTACGCAGAAGCGTAGCTCCCCATTCTTCTTCTTCAGCAGAACTACAGGGGAACACCAAGGACTGTCAGACTCTTCGATCACTCCCTTGGTTCTCATGTCCTCCAGCATGTCTCGTACCGCCGCTTGTTTAGCCAACGGAACGCGTCTAGGTGGTTGCCGAATAGGCCGGGCGTCTCCGGTGTCGATGTGGTGAAGCACTCGGTCCGTGCGGCCGTAATCGCTGCTGCCTTGGCTGAAGACGCGCTGATATCGTCTCAGCAGTTGTTGGACCTTCTCTCTGTGTTCAGCGGTCAGGTGGTCCGCCGCCCTCTCCAGTAAGCCTTCCAGCCGGGGCTCCAGGTGTTGCGTCGGCACCGGCTCCTGGGTCTTGTCTATTGGTGTTACGCTGACCACGGGCTCGTACGCCCCCAACTCCGTCCCGGCCTGGACGTCGTGATCGGTGTCTGTTGGGTTGAGCAGTCTCACCGGCACCTCCTCTCGGCACGGCAACAATGTCCCGGCTACACAGAGCCCGTGCACATGCGTCTTCCGGTCCAGCAGCATGTTCTTCTTGCGCTGGCCTTCCAGTCGCGCCGTCACTACCATCTCGCTTCTCGCGGGGACAACTACGTCTTCCCTGAGAATGACCCTGCAGATTCCAAGGCGTTCTTCGGGGTGCCGGAGCATTACTTCCTCTCCCCTAACCCGCAGAACCTTCTTGCCGATGTCGACCGTCGCCTCGTGGCTCCTGAGGACATCCAGTCCCAGTATCACCTCCTCAGCCACCTCCGCGACGAACACCCACAAACGCAAGACACTTCGCCCCAGGGTCAACTGCAGCAGGGCCTCCCTCTCCACAGGCAAGATGTCACCCGATGCCGTCACTAGTTGGTACGGTCGGCTCGGTTTTCTCGACGGCAAGCCCCTGGCTACGTCAGGTCTGATGACAGTCACGGCTGCTCCAGTGTCAACAAGCACGCGGCACGGCTTCCCTCTCACCCAACCGTCCGCGATGAGGCTGTCATCCATCCGTCGGCTGACGGCACGCAGTGTCACTCGAGGGAATGATGGTGATGGCGCCGACGTGCCCCTCGCCACGCCGGCCATTACTCGTTTTTCCGGCTGCTCTTCTTGGTGCCGGCAGTCTCTCATCAGGTGTCCCGGCTGGCCACACCCCCAACACACGCCACCTGGCCTTCGTCGGCGTCCCTGGACTGGTCTGCGGTCTTCATCGTAGCGGACACTCCTTGTCTTCGAGGTCGGGGTAGCCGTCACTTTGGCCGCTTCCATCCTTAATGCGGCCGTTAGTGCCTCGTGGATGGTCGCCGAGCATCAGGCGTTGACGTATCTCGGCATCGCGTACCCCGTCGACGAAGGTATAGGCGGCTTCTCGGGATACGAATTCGGAGGGGAGGTCGACCAAGGCTTTGCTGGCCAGCTGTTCGATTGCCAGGACGAACTCCTGCAGCGTCTCCACTGGCAGTTGCATCCTAGATTTCAGTTGGCTGCGGCTAAGCGGTGGTTTCCGAACCGGTTCTCCAGGGCCTCCCAGATGTCCTTGGGTGCCGCCGCTGTCTGGACTGCGTTCAGCACCTCTGCGGCTCGTCCCTGGAGGCTGGCTATCAGCTGCGCGGCCTCTTCTTCTGGCGACCATTTGTTGTGCTTGGCCACTGTGTCGAATTAACGGCGGAAGACCTCAAACGTTGACGTGCCATCGTACTTCGGTGGTTTGACGCACGTCGATGTTGTGTCGCGTGCTGGAGCCTCGGCCTTGTAGTTCTTGAGCTTTTCACTAAGCATTGCTTCCACCATTGCATTTAGCTCCTTGGCGCTACCGTCGACCCTGTCTTCGAGAACGCTAAGCCGTTCCCCGACATTCTCCAGGGCGTCAACGCGTTGGCCGAGGTCCTCCGTCTCTCCACCGAGCTCTTCCACCTTTCCACCGAGCTCTTTCACATCCTTCCGTACGCCAGCCAGTTGCTCGTCAATTTTCGCCGATAGTTCCGTCTTCATCTCTTTCAGCTCGGCAGCGAGGTTGTCGTTTGCCGTCTTCATCTCTGCTTTCAGCTCTTGTAAAAAGCTCACCAATGTAGCCTCCATCGTCGTGTCCCGCTTCTGACACCAGTGTGACTTTGGTGGGTGTAAAGTAAAGAAGACAGATGTAGTCTAGATAAAGAAAACACTTTTATTTCCGTAAACAGTAACTTTGTACACTCGTTGCAACAGCAAGAAAGTCTTTACCGATTCACCAACAGCACGGCTCCGAATTCGTAACACAAGAACTGTCCCTTCTCACACTTTACCGCTATTTATATCTCCCAGGCACTGTTCTGGAAACTTCAGGAAAGTTCAGTTATTATTGCGGTCAAATACAAAGCAGATAATTCTAGAAGTCTTTATCCCTTTCTCTCTTTCGGCAAGCGCCCAACAATGCGGCCATTCTCTGTCTCTTCCCTTCGGCTCCTTTGCAGTAGTGCTGACAATAATGCAATGGGCAACAATATTTACAATCTAAATAGTTTATGTGGTTATTAGAACTGCATGTGTATTACTAAATTATACTTTGCTCAGTAAATAAATTAAACATACAATCCTATGGAAAAATTTAAACAATATTTGCAAGTGCAATTGGTTCCATTTATTCAAACTTCAGGCATATTGGGTTAAGATAAAACTATGAGGGGAAGGATGTTTAAATTAACATTCTATTTTAGCATGGCATGAGTTTCCTTTAATTTGATAAGTACAAAGAACATTATGCCATCTAGTTATTATTTGTATTGAAACTGTTCAATTTAGAAAATACCCAGAAGTAGTACGCAGTGGCATCTTAACATACAAGGCTTGTACAAAGAACTTGTTTTTAAGTATATAATTAAATTATACTTGGTGGCAAGAATTTTAATTGTACTTCTACCATATGAAATAATCATATCAGTACAGGCCACATGTTTCCTTACATTTGATAGTATGAATTATGCTTTAATATTCCATTTGATTCAGGTTAAAGTTTCCAACATATGCAAAATATTTAAATATGACTGCATTAAGGATTTCTATTACAAAATAAAGGTATAGTACTGTGAAGTACAGGGTTACAGAGTTATAAATAAATTGATAAATTTATTGTTCATTATTGCAACAACCATTGGATTTTAGATGCTGATGTTTTATAAATATGCTTTCCCTATCACTCTTCTTAAAAGCAAAAATTACAATGGAACTGGAGATCTGAGGCATTTCACTGTTTTATTTCACATGGAATATGCAACATGCACATGAATTTATTTTTATGCACATAAGTATGTAACGTTGCCTCTTGATCCATTTTCTTGTACATAAATTATTCATATAAATTTGCGTACCACATACACATGAAGAAATCAATTTAAATGCAATTTCACAGCTCATTTCATTGTAATTTCCAGGTGATGTGTGTTTCACAATTAGTGAAGCGTATAGCATTGAGTTGCGAGCCAAAAGACGAGTAAAAGAGAAGGTAGCACACTGTGATACTAAACAGGGCCTAATGTATCACGTTGCAACATGGGTGCACCAACCATATATTGATAGCAACATCGAGATGGCTGTGGAGAGCCTCTTATTAGAAACTGGACATAGATAGTACAGGTAAGTACAACACATGTGTGTTGAGAAGAAAGTATAGGATTATTCTAGAATACCTCTCAAAATCAAGTGTTGCTATCTGCACATTTTTTGCACCTTAACTAACGGGTGATCCAAAAGACTCCGAACTGACTGTGCTGTGTTTTGCCTGTCCACATCCTCGGCACTTCGTGTCGACTGCCGCTGTCATTGAACAGCTCAGATGAAACTTTACAACATTCTTAAAACTACTTTTAAAGGCTTTACTTACCAATGTTATTAAAGGAGACATTGAAAACTGGCCAGCGTATTCCTATACTCCACTTGTACATACAAGAAAATAAGTAATAAGATAATTTATACAAATGTTTGTCTCGACTAACATGAAGATCTAGAAATAAGAGTTTGTAAGAATAGTTAGCACAAGAGTCAGTAGAGTCATGTAAGTGATGCATCATATTTTTTACCGCTGTGTTTTTATTATAATTGAGATAAACATTTGTAGAAATTATCTTACTGCTTATTTCCTTGTAGGTGCAAGGGGAATATTAGAATGCAGTAGGCTTTGTGTGATAGCCAAAGCTTTTAAAGCTTTGAGAACCCGTTCTCTTTGCACGCTTAACATATAAAACCAGAAAATTCAAGATATGCATTTCATTTGCCATAAAAATATCTCAAACATATGGCATTTTAATCAAAATTGTTAGAGCCATTATCAAGAAAATGAATTTTCCATGTAAAGGATAGTTTAAGGTGGAGCAATTTTCTTCAAAATCGTTGTGTTGCATCCTTGAAAACCACTAAATTTAAATACCAACTTTGGTTTTTAACCAACTTTTCGTTTCTGAGTTATGCTGTCCACAGACTGACAGAAAGACAGACACACACACACAGACCTTTTTCTAGAAATGCTTCCCCCCCCCCCCCCCCATGGGGTCTCAAAACATATATTTCCACTGAAATTTCAACATCAAATTTTTGGATGGAACACAATACTTCTACTTACCAGTAGAGAAAGTGAAAATGAGCAACGATGTTCCATTTCACCAAAGCAGTTAAGTTTTCTGAGACTGACACAAATAACAAGGAATATCTCTGAAATGGTTCACTCTACAAAAAACTTTATTTCGACATAAATTGTGTTTTAACAAGATCTACATTCTTTGTATAGTAAGATTTTGTCTGTCTATCTCTTACGGTTTACGAGTTATTCAAAAGTCATCCAGAGTAAACAGGACTACATAGGCTATAGCAAGAAAATTCAAAATATACATTTCATTTGTCATACAAATATCTTAAATGTATGGCATTTTAATCAAAATCATTAGCCATTTTTGAGAAAATCAAAATTTTCCATGTAAAGGGTAGTTTAGGGTGCTGCTATTCTCTTTAAACTCTTCGTGTCGCATCCTTGTAAGACATTAAACTTTAATACCAACTTTGGTTTTTAACAGACTTTTCGTTTTTGGGTTATGCCGTCCACAGCGACACGCACACACAGATCTTTTTCTAAAAATGTTTTTTTTATTCAGGGGGTCTCAAAAGTTGTATTTCCGGTGAAGTCTCGACACTGAATTTTTGGGTGGAATACAATACTTCCTCTACTTACCAACAGAGAAGGTAGCCATGAATTCATTAACACTGTAGAGCAGGTGAGTTAAGAGATTAATTCTAACTCTTTTGTGTAAACTGCTTCTGGTGTAAGTTTCCGGTTAGCAGGCAGCTTTATGTAAAGAGATAATCCTCGACATACTTTGGTGATTGAGAGGCCAGTTTTCGATCTGTTTTATAAGAATGGTAGTCAGAATTCCTGGTAAAGTATGATAGATTCATATTAATGCTAGTAAACAGAACTCTCTGAACACTGGTTTAGGTGGTGAATTTAAAGGAACACATTTCATGATTTTTACAATACCCCTTTGTAGTATGACTATATCTATTGATTTAGTTGAAGATCCCCTGAAGATTATACCGTAAGAAAGTAAAGAATGTGTGCATCCAAAATAGACTACTTTTAAAACTTCAGAAGATGGATAACTAAGGATTCTTATTGCATAGCAAGTTTGCTGAGCTTTGTAATTACAAATTTATATTTGAGTCGGCATCAATCCATACTCCCAGAAATCTGTGTGCATAGCATGCACTCATTCATTTTTTTTAATGATACGTTTAACTGATTCCAGTGCTTTTGGTTGTACCTTATTTTGAATTTTGGTTCCCTTTATTGCCAGGATGTCTGCCCTATCATTGTTACTCAATCCACTGTGCAGGAATCCACTGGAAGACTATTTTCTTACTTTAATTTTGTGTCTGTTTAACCAAACAGTAAATATCTGTTATTTTTTGTTTTTGGATCCTGAGCTAATGCTATTGCTTGGATTGGCACTCCAGAATCTGATAAAATGTTTTTACATTTTTGTAACTAAACAGATATTTTAGAGCAGTGTAGATTGCATCAAGGCGGCACCATGGCCAAGCAGTTAGTGTTCGCCTACCACCTAGGTGAACCAGGTTCAATACCAGGGACCCACATGTATTTGTGGTGGATGAAGCGGCATCAGGTTGGGTTTTCTCCAGTTTCTCCCACCACTCATTCCAGCAGTTGCCCCGTTATCACCTTTCCAATCACCAATTTCACCTGCATTTCATATCATCCTCTTCCTCACTATCACATAGGTCGTTAGGTAAGACATGAATAATTCTTGTGCACAGGGGATGCTGTTTTCCTTCCCTCCCTCTCGGTTACAGCTGAGAGAGGGGGGGTATAGACACGTGTTTGCCACGAAACACTACAACATCGTGAAGCTGAAACAATTGCAGTTCACATGAAAGTTATTGTTGGCGCATGGCAATAGTTATAGCAAAATTGCTTTGTTTGTTATAAATATATTGTTATACATAATTAGATAGTGTCATTAGCAATATGCACTAAAGCTATGCTAGCGAACTTCACTCCTTCGTGGACAGCAACATTATAACTTCTGCACATGTTTGCGCAACTTCCCCCACCATCAACCTTTCAGGTAAAGAGTGCCACTGCACATCTAAGGAATTGCTCATGCCTTACCTCACGACCTACACCTGCTGCTAGGCTGACCACCCACTTTCAGGTCTTCACTCTGTCCAGTTCATAGGTTTGTCTGACCCTAGGCACTGGCAACACACTTCCGCCAATCTGCAGCGCACTGTTACACTGCACTTCTCACATCCCCTAGCCTTAAAATTGTTCCTAAGCCTTCCTTTCAAAACAGCTTTATGATGAGAGAATATAAGGGGTGAGTGTAACAGCACACTGCTGATTGGTCGAAGCATTCGTTGCCATGGAAACACTTTCAAGCACAGATGTACACACGGCTGTCAGAATGGACTTGTTTTAATTCAACCATAATCAATAACCATCTTATTCTGCAATTGTGTCCGGCTTTTTGTTTCTATAGTTATGTGCTATAGTGCTATAGTGCTTATGTATGCTAAATGCTCACGCATATCTGTTGCTTCACTTATTAACCTTTTTTAACTTTTTTTCTAGGCCAAATTATAAACTTGTCCAGCAGGCCTGGAAGACCTTCAACATTAGAAGATCATAACCATGTCAAGAGTTAGTTCAGTGATTCGTGAAAATCGTATTCGAGAAGTTGTTAACAAAGTGGACATCACCATAGAATCAAGTTCACCTCCACACAGTTTGTGTGTTACAACAATCAGCTACCATTAATTGGTCTGATGTATGGAAACTATCACACAAAAGTCTTTTTGAGTGAATTCTGGGCTTGCCAGGAGCCTCACCTACTGGTGTGGCACAAGCAGAACTAAGAACTGGAATTAGAGGGAAAATTGTAGTGTTGAACTATTGGCTCAGAGTGAGAAAGTTAGATGAAAGAATGTTTTACATCAGTATCTGTTAGTATGGCATGTGGTTGAGCAGGATAAAGGAAGTCACGTGTAGCAGCTTTGACTGCTACTCTTCATCACCCTTTTCCTCTTCTAGAATGATTATGATTATTAGTCTTTAAGGCCTTGGATAACTCCTGTCTCACCAGTAGGGATCTTCTATCTCCGTGGTGCTGTACCACAGTTTCAGCACAGCCCCAGACATGTGTGCTCTTCGGAGGCCTCAGGCATGAGGGTTGGATGGACCCTTCACACTAATCCCATGTGTAGCGTTAAGTGCGAAGCCCATCCACACCATCAAGTATACCCACGTAGCTCTCTGAGGGCCCAGCCTGTGTTAATTCCCAGATGACCGTGTTACCACCACGGAACCCCGGTGTAATCAAGTCCCCTGAATCCGTGTGTCTCTTGTACACAGGCATGGCCTGAAGTGAGAAGCCACAGGTGGTTATTCCTGTGGTAGGAGCACAAAGTCGGGGTGTGTGGTGAAAGTTTACCCATGTGGACAAGCAGTGAAGGCAGGAGGGTAGCCCCTCTGAAGTACACTTTGAGGTTAGTCACGGAAGGATCTCCATGGTGGCACAGACCGTGGAGATTTGGTGTCTTATCTTTGACACCTGGATGACAGGCTGATGCCAACGGTCATGGAAGGGGGTCCAATCAATCATGTATCCATGCATAACCCTTTTCATTGACAGCTTCCTGGTTATGACCTTGGCTTGCAATGGTAAAATGATGGAGCTTAGTCCATTTTATATAAAACGTGAAGTCGACAGGATTTGTAGCCTGGTGAAGAGTGCCACATGACTGCATGATGGTATGCTTTTAATTGAAACGACCACTGTCGACCAGTTACAGAAATTAGCGAGTTTGTTGGACTCCTACCCTATCCAGGTAGGACAAATCACTAAACTCGTGTAGAGAAGTTATCACCACCTCTAGTCTGGACGGTCTATCCAATGCCTCTCTAATCAAAGAGCGTGTCAAGCATACTGTTTAATACGAAAGCAGGATGGTGGAGAGTATGCCTTACGTAGTGTTTTTCACATTTAAAGGTACTCTTTTGCCCAAATATATCTTTTGTGGATACAAGTGTGCTGCTGTCGCCAGTATGTGCTGAACCCCATGTGCTGTTTTCAATGTCAGAAGCTCGAACATATTAGCACCTTGTGCGCTAATCCTGCAGTTTGTGAACATTGTAGTTTATCCACCTACAAAGGCACAGCAGTGCCGTGGTTTGTCTCCAGTATTGGTTGTGGTAAGCAGGTTTAACTTGTAGTTTATTTTGTGGTCTTATTTTGAACTTTTAGGATGTTTTATCTCATTTTTAACTGCTTACCTTTTAGATCATTGTATGTGAGCTCAATGATGTAAACTGGATATGCAATGTGGCATATTTTGCCAGCATTCAAAGTCAAGTTGGCACTATGGGAGAACCAATTAACCAACTTGGACATACACATTTTTGAAACTTAGAAGTTATTTCAGTCTATGAAACCTTCTAAACTTCAGGAGCCCCATGGTATGGGGCCAAGGCCTACTGCACAATCCCTGCATCCCCCACTTCTGTCCACCGCAGGCATCATGAGTGGGGTGCAGTACTGGAGGTGGGATGTTTTCAACACCCTAGTCCCTCCTGGCTGGTTATGTGGTCTTCTCAACCAGGAAGAGTATGCACACTTAATGACAAGTGATTAAAGAATTCACTCCAGATTTAGAAAATGAGAGACCTGTAACCTCATATTCAGTTATTTGCTTCTCTGTTGACGCTATTCCCAACAGCATGCAACTCTCTCTCTCCCCATGGCATTACAGTCCTTGTAAGTGTCCTATATCAGAAAACTTGAAGGACAAAAGACTTTAACCATTTTATTGAAGTATACAGGTCACAGTAAATTTTTACTCCAGTTAATTCAAGACTGCATGCTTTGCAAATTAAAAATGTGATTTTCCCAGGGTAAATAAAAGGTTTGTTTAAATATCAAAATTGGATCAGAATTTCTAAGCCCAAATGGTAACTTGTTCGTTTTCAGTATTCTCTATAAATAATGTATAATGTACATAATGTGTAATAGTATTTTGTTTCCTGTGCAATAAAGTTCATTTATTTTTATAATCATGTTAAACAGATTAATAATATTGAACACCCTCCTTTGTCATTATATATTGTAGCTATCACAAATAACGGGGCAGCAAAAATCCTTTGAATGGACTGCACAGTGTTTTGCCTGTCCGCTTCCTTGGCACTCATTGCCATCTGCCGCCATCATAGAAAAGTGTGGATGAAAACTTACATTTTTAAAACTACTTTTAAGAACTTACCAACTTTATGAAAGGAGGTGTGGAAATTGATCACCATCATTATCCATGCATTTTTGGCACTTCAAGAAACTATTCATCACTCGCATACTTCATTTTCAAATGCTGGCAATTTCCTGGCAGATATTTTGTTTTAATTTTTCCAGGATGCGTGCATTTGTCAATTACACTTTGTTTTAAGTTACTCCAGAGATAGAAATCGCAGGGGGTTAAGTTAGGGGACCACAAATTTCTACTAATAATTCTGTCCTGAAGCACACTTTCAGTTTAAAATAAAACTGATGAAAATGAAGTGTTTAAAACAGTGGAACATGTTGACAAATTGAAAAATATGTCGATATTTCTAAACACATTGTGCTTCAACTTGTAATTATGTTAATCACAGGATTAGTTTTTTTGGAGAGGGTTCTCTCCATCATCCAGCTGCTGATCAACTGGTTGAACATCAGGTAGCTGCCTCCCCCTTCTCTCGTTGCCTGATATGCTGTTCTTCCTATTGGCTAGTCATAAGATTATATGTCGAAATTCATCAGCCGATCTCGATCCTTAATTATATAAATATTTTCCCACACTGTTAACTCCCAATAATTTTTTGCTGGTTTTAAAAGTTGGATATTTAGATTGATATGATTGCAAGACCAAAAGTGATGAGCTATGGCTGATTTATCCGTTTCTTTGTATTGGATGTTTCTGACGTGTTCTTTCATTTTGGTTTCCAAATTTCTTTTTGTTTTGCAAGTGATGGATAGTTTCCTAAAAAGGTACCAAAAATATATGTATGGACAATAGTGACCAGTTTCAGCCTCTTCTTTCATAAAGTTGGTAAGTAAAGCCACAGTAGCTCAATGGTTAGAGCACCTGCCTGGTAAGCAGAAGGTCTATGGTTCAATTCCCAGCTGTGGCATTGAATTTTTAAGTTCCAGTTCTACCTCTCAAACATTGCCCACACACGGCTTGTGTGTTTAAAAACACCAACAGTAAGTTTGTTGGCATAAATAATTAATCATTACCATCTGAAGGTTATTTAATCCTGGGACATAAAGTACTTGCAATAGTAAGTCACCATTGGGGTAGTTGTCTCTAATGTGAGACTGCCTTTATGGTTTACCAGGAAAAATACGAACTGGTTTGAGAATTCAATGCCATTCTGGCAGTTTGTCACAGTAGCTCAATGGTTAGAGCACCCACCTGGTAAGGTCTGTGGTTCAAATCCCAGCTGTGGTATTGAATTTTTAAGTTTCAGTTCTGCCTCTCAAACATTGCCCACACATGGCTTGTGTGTTTAAAAATACCAACAGTAAGTTTGTTGGCATAAATAAAAAATAATTACCTTTAAAACTAGTTCTAAGAATGTATGGTTTCATCCATACCCTCCTATGATAGTGGCAGATGGCAATAAGCGCGAAGGATGCTGATAGACAAAACATCGCGCAGCCCATTCAGAGGTCCTTTTCTCTCCTGGTATTTTGCGATTCATAAAACAAGATCTGTAACAAAGAATATGTTGCTGAGAAGTGTACATTCCGCCACAGTGCAGCTGTGTCGCCCCATCGATCACGCTAAGTGCTGATAACCCAGTGCCTGCAACACACCTTTTCTCTTGGGCTAACCCACCTGGAGTGATGTCACAGAGCAAGCTAGTGATGGTGATTGATGTAGAGAAATGAAAGTGGAATGGAGCAGAGAAAAGTATGATGTAATAAAACAGTGAGTGGTTGAGAACAGGTGGATCATCTGTAGCACTACAGCCCTTTGAGTTTAGCCTTGGCTTCCTTTATGATAGATGCACAAATATCTTGGTCCAAAGCCTTATTTCTCCACCGTTTTACTCCCAGCTGTCTTAAATTGCTTTCTTCATTATCATTCCATCTAAGTCTGGGCCTTCTTCTCTTTCTACTACCTCTTTATCTTTCCCTCTGAAATCTTCGCTGCTCTATCCTGGTTCATTCTTTGCGTGTCTCCTAGCCATCTCAATCTTCTTGATTTTATGAATGCTACAATGACAGGAGCATTATATTTATTCATAATTTCTAAATTTGTTTGTCTTCTCCATATGCCATTTTTTAAATACTGGACCATAAATTCTTTGGAGTATTTTCCTTTTCCAAGTCATTAGTTGCTTTTTGACTTGTCTATTAATATCCATGACTCTGCTCCATATATTTACAACAGGTTTTAGAATGGTTTTATATAATCTTTCTGTTAACCTTTGTGACAAATATCTTTTCCTAAAGAGATGTGCCAGTGCTTTATAACATTTATTTCCTTATGAGAGCAGGTGCAGTGAACTTAAAAAGCCTAGAATCAGAGAGCGATCTGGAGAAATGCCCCTTATGTATAAAAGACCTGTGGCATGTAATTTTGGAGTGTGAGGAAACAAAGATTCTCGGAAGAAAATTGGTAAAAAGAAATAGTTGTTGTTAGCTAATGCTGGATTTCTGACAATGAAGTCATTAATCCTCTTGCTCTCCAATATTTTTCAATAAATATTGAAGAGACTTAGCAATAAATGTAACCGCTTTTTAGAGAGCACCATATTTTTATGTTTTGGCGGTCACATCGCTCTCACAACCCCCAGAATGTCTGGAGGACCACACCTGTCGTTGGTTTTCGAGTCTCAACGACCTGACCGGGAGAATTATCAAAATAAATTCGCCGATCATATCCTCTTGATTACCAATCAGAGGACGTATTACATGCCATGACAGGTCAGCATGTTAGGGTTTAAGGTTTTATAGAGAAATGGAGAGGTTGGAAAAATAAAGACTCCCTAGCCCTCAGGAACCCTAATAGCATCGGGGTCTGAAGAGAACAAAAAATGACCAAGGTAAGGTCAGATAGAAAAGTTACAGTGAGGAGCAAAACACCAGTAAGTGGAAGTAATGTTCTGCTCAGCTTGGGTACTTTGTGGTCGCTATTCACATATCCCCTAGATGGAGACCCCTGAGTAAAAAAAGAAATAGTCAAATTTACCAAAAGAAATTCAAGAGGAAAAGCCTTTGAATGTAAAATGAGAAATAATAAAAATAGGGAACTTTTTAGGCAGAGTAAGAGACACATGGCTGAAAAAAAATTTGTAAGCATGGGAGAAGAGAGGAAACAAGATGTAAGTAAGTTTATTTTGTCACTGCCATACAATGTACAGATGGACACGTCAGTAGAAAGAAGATACACTTAATTATAAAATTCACGTAAGGAATAAAAACATTTGTTTATAAGATAATCCTTTAAACAAGTTTTAAAGCTGTTTAAGGATTTGATGCACCTTATTTCTTTTGGCAAATTATTTACCACGTTACTTATGGGGCATATTGGTGACTTTGTAAATTTAGATGTCCTATAATGCGCTATATGTATATTACTTTTATTTCTGGTGTCGTAATTGTGTACATATGTATTTAAAATAAATGATTCCGGATATTTTTAGTAATATAAAGCAGATTTATAAATAAAAATAGATGTGAGAGTCAAAATTTTAAATATACTAAAAACATCTCTAAGAGAATCCCTAGGTTTTAAATTAAAAACCACTCTCAACATCCGTTTTTGAATGAGGAAAACCCTTTGAATAATGTAAGCATTGCCCCAAAGGATCACATTATACATTAATACAGAATGACCAGGAGAAAAATAAATATTTAATAAATTTTCGAGATCCAAAGATTGTTTAAGACACCTAAGAGCAAAACACACTTTATTTAATCTCTTGCATATATCATCCAAATGAGCATTAAAATTCAGTTTTTCGTCAACGAAAATACCTAAAAATTTAGCAATAGGAGCAGTTTGAGTATTTATCAAGGGAGGAAACAAAGTATTATGAAACAGCAAAATAATAGTCTTACCCATAATTTAAATAAGGAAAAATTGAAGCTATTAACAGTGAAGCAACAAGATTCTAAAGTAAGAACAAATTAGAAACTAAAAACTTCACTTATCTTAGTAATGTTGTTATTCTTTTGTTATACTTTAGAGTCTTACCCATGTTTATCATTAATCAATTAGCATCACACCATTTTGTAAAAGAATAATTGGTATCATTAATATGTTTATCCAATTCAACAATGGTACTTGCTGATATAGCCATAGACACATTGTCAGCATATATTATTAATTTAATAATGGCCCCAAAATGGACCCCTGAGACACACCTATATTCAAAGGGTAGTCCTTTGACATATGGTTTGACATTTTTATAATCGCTTTGCAACCACTGAGGTATGATAAAATTAAGTTTGCAACACAACCTCTTATCCCTAATTTATCTAGTTTGATCATTAAAAAAGTGTGATCAGTGCAGTCAAATGCATTGGATAAGTCAAAAAGCACACCAGCAGCAAATAATTTTCTGTCAAGGCTAGAATGAACATGATTTATAAAATCAATACAAGCTGTTTCAGTCAATCTACCTTTAGTAAAACCATGTTGGCATTTATATAAAAGATTATTGGAATTCAAAAAAGTGCAAACTCTATTATGTAATAATTTTTCAATAACCTTAGAAAATGTGGAAAGAATGGATATAGTTTGATAATTATTAATATCAAAAGGATCACCTTTCTTAAGAATTGGAGAAATAACAGAGATTTTCAAATTATCTGGAAAAACATCAGTTGTAAAGATAAGATTAACGAGATAGACAATGGGGTAACACAATGTCACTTTTTATATATTTTAAAAGTCTACTAGTCATTCCATCAATACCTGTTGAGTTAGAGGCATTCAAATCATTTATAACATTTAAAATTTCAATTTCATCAACAGGCATAAGATACATAGATTTTAAATTACTTTGACCTGTAGTGCAAACATCAAAGTGGTGAAATGGCCCAAGAGCTTTCTCTCAACGAGAGTGGAAAAATGATTAGCAAATTCATTTATAATAAGTGCATTATTTTCAATAAGATTACCATTTATATTTAGTTTAGTAATATTATTTTTATTAGCTCAACCAAGTTCAGTGTTTACAACATTCCAACCAGCTTTATTTTTGTTTTTTGAATTATTAATTACTTTGGATACATACTCCTTTTTTAGTTGTCATAATTGTTTTTTTTATATTCACGCAACAATGAGTGATAAAGAGAACTAAGATAATCAGATGGAGTGGCCTTTTTGAGATCAAATAGACTTATAAGTTTATCTTTCATTTTAATGTTATTCTTTGTTATCCATTTTTTTCGATATACTATTGTATGGGCTTACTTTAATTGAAGTTAATGGACAAGATAGATCAAAATAATATAAAATGATTTCCATAAACTTATTCCTTGCACTCAAGTACATATATATCATCCCACATTAAACTATGCAACTGATGCTGAAATAATGATAAATTACTACCACCAACATTCCTATAAATATTCCTCCATTATCTTCCAGTTGATAATGGAGGAAAGTTAACCTTCAAAACGCGTTCTGGAAAATTATGTTGTGTTATTATTTATTTATGCCAACAAACTTACTGCCATTCTGGCAGTTTGTCACAATAGCTCAGTGGTTAGAGCGTCCACCCAGCAAGTGGAAGGTCTGTGGTTCAAATCCCAGTTGTGGCATTGAATTTTTAAGTTCCAGTTGTACCTCTTAAATTGTGTTGTGTTGTTTAGTGTTATTGACTCACCTTTTAAATTAAATTAATTATAACAACACTGTTTTTAAATTTCTATGAAAGGAAGATAATGAGAAGTTTTTTTGCACTGTTCCATCACATCTTTAATAATTCCAGTTCTAATAAACCTAGAGAAATATTTCATATGTCATTTTAAAGATAATTTCACCGATATTTTTCTGTTATGTTACTTGACTATTTTTGGAAAAGAATAAATTTAAATTCTAACTCAAAAAAAAATTGATAGTTTTTTAATGGACATTTTTATATGAGTTTGCTATTATTTAAAGCTATAAACCCTGCAAATTTCACAATGGGACCTCAATGGAATCATAAGTTATGACAAAATAACTGAACATTTTGTGTTAAAATGTTAATTCTGTACAAAACTAGGCACAATCCAAGGGAGTTTATTTTGTCTTCTTCATAATTTTTAACTATGTAGTTAATGCTTTTCAACTATGGCACAGGTTTAGATGTCTGTGCTTGTATAGACTTGTCTAATGGAGTTTGTAACGTTTGATGATTCATTGCCATACATGCCCCAGTGTTGGTGTTGTTAGTCTTCACAAATTTGTCATCAGTGATGGTGTGATGATCTGAAGTGCTGTGCTTTGTAGAAGTGTCCCTTTTGCAATGGTAAAGTGAGAAGTTGTGTGTTCCCTGTACATATAATTATACCCATATATGTATGTAGTGTTAATTTACAAAATTAATAGTTGAGAACGTTTTAATTATTTTGCTGAGAATTTTTTGTTTAAATCACATTGCATTTTTCTAAGCTTAGATTAAACTAAAAAAGATGACCGAACAGAGTACTTCAACAGATAAAATTGTGGTACATTGCTGTAACCCACTAAAAAAATTGGGTCATGATTATCACAGAAAAAATTTGTGAACTGTTAATGATAATATCTTGAGACACATTACCAATGTTAAAAACGGTGATAAGATATGTGATGGTAGCCGTAAAGCTGTACTTAAATTGCCAGAAATTGTAACAGTTCACAACAACTTAAGTTCAGACAGTTCAGAATCTCAGGATATTTGTGAACATCCTACTATCAATCCAGTTTTGCCTCCTGAAAAACAAGAAGCATTTGAAGCTATAAACAGATGCCTGACTGCTGTTGAAGTGCCGATTAGAAAGAAATGTTTGACTGAAAAGAAGTACGCTGAAGATAAATTTCAAAAAGTGACAGGTTGTTCGAAAAAAAATATGGGTAAAGGTACCTCATGTTCTAATATCAGCCAAAATTATGATAGTGAAATCATTACACAGTTAAAAGAAAAATGCAATACTACTGAAGACAAAAACCTTAAAATGCAAATCTTGACAACACTTCCAAAAAGTTGGACCTTAAAACAAATAGAAACTGTCTAAAGTAAGAACAAATTAGAAACTAAAAACTTCACTTATCTTATTGTTTTGGTGCTAACCCTGGGGTTTCAAGCTGTGTCCAGCTCATTCTCAAAGCCATATAAACAAACTCGTTGCCAAGCTTTGAGAATGAGCTGGACACAGCTTGAGACCCCAGGGTTAGCACCAAAACAATAAGATAAGTGAAGTTTTTAGTTTCTAATTTGTTCTTACTTTAGAATCTTGTTGCTTCACTGTTAATAGCTTCAATTTTTCCTTATTTAAATAGAAACTGGTTTCGGAGTTCAAATTTTATTGCTAGAAAGGCAAAAAACTCATAACAGAAAAAGGTGTAATGTCGTCCCCAGATCCAAAACCCAGAAGAACATTGGACCCTGCAACAGAAGCCTTGGTTAAACAGTTTTATGAAAGTGATGAAGTGAGTCGCCAGATGCCATGTAAAAAGGATTTAGTACCAATAAAATTGAATGGGAAATGTGTACATGTTCAGAAATTTTTAATTTTAAGCACTTTAGGAGAAGCTTATGTACTCTTCAAAGAACGTTATCCAGATCAAACTGGTGGATTCAGTAAATTTTTAAGTTCCAGTTCTACCTCTCAAACATTGCCTATACATGGCTTGTGTGTTTAAAAACACCAACAGTAAGTTTGTTGGCATAAATAAATAATAATTACCATCTGAAGGTTATTTAATCCTGGGACATAAAGTACTTACAATAGTAAGTCACCACTGGGGTAATTGTCTCTGATGTGAGACTGCCTTTGTGGTTTACCAGGAGAAATACAAACTGGTTTGAGAATTCGATGCCATTCTGGCAGATTGTCACAGTAGCTCAATGGTTAAAGCAGCCACCTGGTAAGCGGAAGGTCTGTGATTCGAGTCCCAGCTGTGGCATTGAATTTTTAAGTTCCAGTTCTACCTCTCAAATTTTGTGAGCTTCATCCTAAGCACTGTGTCCTTGTTGGATGTAGTGGGACACATAATGTGTGTACAGTTCACCAAAACATCAAATTAATAATGGCTCAGTGCAAGGTACCTGAATTAACAAATGACAAAGCACCAATCAAAACTTCCAAAGACTTAATTTGTGATAATCCAACAGATAAGTATTACTTCAAAGAGTGTGAAGACCGTTCAAACAGTGATGTGAAATCTCCTTTTGAAAACTCTTTTGACCTGAACAGTATTGAAAACATGACTTTAAGCAATGGATGCAAATTGATATTAGATCTGTTCTAGAAACTATTACAAAACCCACTGAAGAATTTCAGGACTATTTATTTGAAAGCCTACCTAAACTATTAAGACATTCATTTGTTGCTATTCAACAATCTGGTTATTTAAGGCACCTTAAAGAAACTATCCCAAAGTGTATGCATTGTAATCTGTGATTTTGCAGAAAATCACTCATTTGTACTACAAGATGCTGTTCAGGGATTCCATTGGAACAACACACAAGCAACAATAGATCCCTTTGTTATTTGTTACATGGACGAGGAAAGTAACAAGCTGGAGTACTTAAGCTTGGTTGTCTTGTCAGACTGTATGGCTATGATACAGTTGCTGTTCATCTGTTCCAACGCCTTATGATTCACTTCTTAAAACAGAACTGCTTCAAACACTTAAAAAGCTATATTAGGTTTCAGATGGAGCAGCATCCCACTACAAAAACAGGTACAACTTTCTTAATCTGTGTAATCATGAAAATGATTTTGTCATCAAGGTTGAGTGGAATTTTTGTGCTGCTTCTCACAGAAAAAATGCATGTGATGGTGTCAGAAGGAAGGTAAAACATTTAGCAGCATTGGCAAGCCTTCGTATGACCAACAATGACCAAATCATGTCACCTCGTCTATTATATGATTGGGGCAAAAGGAGTATCAATATCATTGACTTTTTGTTTTCCTCTAAGGAGGACTACAAAACAGAAAAAAACATGTTGAGGACCAGATCCACGTCAGCAAAAACAAGGCAACACAACAATTTCGCAGTTATAGTTCTGTAAGTGAAATTGGAGTTTTAGTGAAAAGATATTCATATTCAACAGAATCAAAATTAGGGACAGCATCTGATGATGACAATGATGACTGTGGATATTAATTACATAGTAGGGTTTGTAACTTGCTGATTCAGATAAATGGTGGCTAGGTTTTTTTTTTTTTTTTTTTGTAGTGATTAACACTTTTACTACTATGGCACCGCAGATGGTGACACTGTTGATACATGGAATGAAGATGGAGCACTGGTGGAATGAGACGGTGGGGGAAACCGGACAGCCCAGAGGAAACCTGCCCTAGCACCACTTTATCTACCACAAATCCCACATGCAGTTGCCTGGGATCAAACCCAGGCAGGCCACCTTGGTGAGAAGCAAGTGGTGTAAACACTCAGCTACGGTGTAGCTGGGGTAGGTTGTGTATTATAGGCAGATGGCAATGAAGTGAAAATTAGTGTTTTGGAACCATAAGGACCATCTCGGTCTTTCAAATATGTCAAATTTCCAGATGTATTAGTTGTGCATAAAAGTGAGATATTGACATCAGTTGACTGTACAACACCGACTGGAAGAGTTTATAGACTAACAGACTCCGAAACTCAGCAGGCAAACAAGAAATTGCTTCTAGAATCAACAAAAAAGAGACGAAAGGCATGTACAAGATGTATTATAGGCCTATTACAGCCCTACACAATATTAAAAGTGTTAATTACTATGTATAAACCCCACTGAAGCCTTAAATAATAATAATAATAATAATTTATAAATAATTCGTCAAAAGTTGGCAATCACAAACATACAGAGTGGAAGGGAGGTCATTACGTTAATTTAAACCAGTGATAGATCTCGGTATTTGGAATACATTTTGTGTCTTACATTTTTGTCCCTGACCATTTCCTACAGAGATATTTTAGTTTTATCGAAAACAAGCTGGCAACATTGCAGGTTTCACTTTCACTGGGTCAGTACATAAACAAACATGCATCACTACTACTTCTGGAGCCGCATGGCTCACGAGTGTAAACATAAAAACATACAGCGTCGTATCTGCTATGTCGTAATAAGTACATCTGAATTCTCCAGTAACGCATACTGTAACCTAAACTCACAATATATGGATATTGTTTATCATTTCCTTCAACATCAAACTTAAATCATTTCGTAGCTGATACTGTTATAATTTACTGAACCAAACCATCTCTCTGACTTACAAACACAAAGGTACATTTGTAGACTCTTACAAAGTGTACCAAATTATATTTTTAAGGTGACAGCAAAAGAATAATCAATGAACCCACTTCACAGGTATTGTTCAAAATTTCCACCATTTGTGCATGTGCAAGCCTCACACCTTTTTAACCAATTACGTCGCACTCTAACAAAAACACTCATTGTTGCATATTTCTTCCGCAGCCAGATAAATGCATTCTTTTAAAGATTGGAGGGCTGTAGCTGCTGTTTTGTAGATCCTGCTTTTCACATCTCCCCGGAAGAAAAAATCCAGAGGATTCATACCAGGTGGAAGGGAAATCATTACATTAATTTAAACCAGTGGTACATCTCAGTATTTGGAGCACTTACGTTTTTGTCTTTGACCATTTCCTATGGAGATTGTTTTGTCGAAAACAAGCTGCCAACACTACAGATTGTGTGTGTCACTTTCACAGGTTCAGTACATACACAAACCTGCGTTATTACTGCTACCAGCATCTCGTGAATGTCTCCTATGTTTAATGTACGAATGTAGGCCAATCACAACCATTACCTGCCAAAACATAAGGCAAAAGGGAAAGTACTCTACATGTTTACATCTAGAAACCAGGTCAATTCCCTGACCAACCTCAATGCAACATTGTTGACATACCTTTGCGTCTGAAAAAGCTGTTCAGAGTATTCCTTCACATCTTTTAAGTGATTAACTATTTCAAAACCCTATGTGATGTGCCATTAATACTACCGAAGCTATGTCAGAAATAAGTTGCTCTATGCATCTTACAAGTAACAAACTGTTATCTTTGTACATTCTTGTGGAATTATCCAATTTGGAACAAAAACCATTTATTTTTTCAAAATCGGCTGATCAAAGAACAAAATGCCATTAGACTTTTGTTTGTAATGCTTCTATGAAGCACATATTAGAACGAATGTAATTATTTCCCTTCCATCCTGAATATATCAAACAACACACAACGAGGATATTATGTTGTAACTCCTGATCCCATTTAGGTCTTGTTGTGAAATTTTCAGTATTTATAGTTTGAAACAATAGCAAGCTGATATATAAATTTCAATTTAAAAAAGTTCTATCAGTTCTTTTTTATTTGTTAAATTATGTAAATTTTTTTAAATAATCAAGTAATATATAAAATTAAAGCCTGTGAAATTAGTTTAAAATGAATATGAAATATTTCGCTAGGTTTAATAGAACTGGAATTATTGAAGATATGATAGAACAGTGCAAAAAAAACAACTTATAATTTCCAAATTTCAATAATTAATTACTGCAAAATAGAAAATTTTTTTCTGGAAGTATTTCCTTGCTTAGACCTTTAGGGAGAATGATTCCTGGAAGTTTCATCAAAACCAAGATGGTCATGTTGTGATTAATTATTTTTTGGTTGGTTTGGCTTGGATGAAACCGATGCCACTAGTGCATTCCATTAAATTTGGTCCTCCAGTATCTGGCACCCCAAATTACATATCTGATCATCACTAATTTTCAATAAAAGTTCTTTTCAGGTAATACAAGAAATAAGAGACGATATCAGTTACTCATCTTGCGGTTGTCTGTGGATGAAACAGTCGACTCATGTGGGAGATTTATTACCAACATCATTTTGGGGAAAAATGACGGAATCTGACCAGGAACACATCTCATTGTATCCAGGGTACTGGAAGAAACAAACCATTCAACGATTGCTAGGGTTGTTCATGATGCGTTGCATGTTTTGTGGTCTACTATGGAAAAAGAGGAAAAACTCTTGGTGATCATTACAGATGCAGCAGCATACATGATTAAGGCTGCTAAAGCTTTGTAGGTATTTTATCCTAAGGCAGTTCATATGGCTTGTTTTGCGCATGCTCCTCACTGTTTGCAGAGGAAATTCGAGCAAATTTTCCAGAAGAAAAAGCCTTAATCTCCTCTGTGAAAAAAGTGTTTGTTAAAGCCCCATCAAGAGTGAAGTTATTTACTAACATGATGCAAGGTATTTATTTACCTCCAGAGCCAACCTTCATGAGGTGGGGTGCATGGATTGAAGCAGCTCTATATTACAGTGAGCATTTAGAAGATGTGAAAAAGGTGCTTAACGTGAAGCAGTAAGTATCCCTGTTGCAATGAGAAGAGTCTCCAGAGCAAATTAGGGTTTATTAAAGCCTATTTTAGTGAACTCCCAGCCACAATCAAATGTTTGGAAGAAAAAGGGATGCCTCTATCTTCTGCACATGAAGTATACGAAATGGCTGTCACCAGAGACATTCCAGGAAAAATAGAAAACTCTTTGTAACAAAATTGAGCAGATTGAAGCAAGGAATCCAGGTTTAATGTTTCTCCGGGATGTGAATAAGGTGCTACAAGGAGAATCTGAAAAGAAAGTTAATGCTTATTCTGCAAGTGAATAACTTCTTTTTGGTACTGTCCAGTGATTTCGTGTGAAGTAGAGAGATCTTTCTCTTCATATAAAAACATTTTAGGTGACAGAAGGAAATTGCTTCTTCCAGAAAACTGTGAAAAATATTTGTTTATTACAATAGAAACAGTGAATGCTAAAATAAACTCAGACCTTAGCAAAATTAATACTTTTTACTATCTGTCTCTCTCTCTCAGTATAACAATAAAACACCGTTTGATTATTTGCAGGGTTGGTAAGTAATCAAGTATATGATTACTGTAACGATACTTTTTTGTAATTTTTACTCGTAATTTACTCTTTGAAATGACATTGTAATCATTACATTTTAGTCATTGTTACGTTCCTAGTAATCCCTCCTCAAACTGCATAGTTGTATTCTACTTTGCAGATCATCTCGTGTGGGATGGATTCTCAAGAATCAACTTCAAGCGTGGGAGACAATAGGGTGATTCCATTGCCATACTTAAATAAATATTTTGAATTAGTTGGCCCTCAAAATAAGGACAGCACAAGTGTGAAGTGCATACTTTGTTTTGGAAACAAGATACTGAAATCTGCTTGGAGCACCACTTCAAATTTGAGGAAGTATATAATGGTAAGTACATTAACAAATTAATTACTGTTAAATTTCTTGTGCATCTTTCGGTAGATATAATTCACAATTTGGGATCCCCACAATTTAGTTTCAGAACAATCTCCAGCATGTGGCATGGTGTTTTTAAGCAACATGTACTTTTATTATTTCTCTAAGTCTATTTTGAAAACTTGCCTATTTGCATTAGTAAATTATAAGGTATTCAGGGATCACAGTATTCTAACTTAAATGGAACAGGAATATTCATTTACAAAGCATATTTGTCCACTGGATCCATTACTACGTTTTAATGGGGAATTGAAATCGATTTTGAGTTCACTGAATGTGGTCCGCGTTTCTGTGTTAAATTCAATCTGGATTGAAACCAATTTGGATACAGGCAAGGTGACCTATTTGCATTTACATCCTAACCTGTTAAACTTTTTTGGTATGTTTTTTGTGTTGAGTGTGCGGTTTTGTAATAAATGTGGCATCAGTGTGATAAAAAAGAAGCGATGTGATCAATTAATACAGATTACTCAAACTTAACCTCAATCTTCCAGTATATGTTTAACTGGAATTGCTCTAGCCCATTTTTGTCACTCAGATGAAAGCATACTATATGTTTCCACCATTTGCTTCCTTCTTAAAACCACTCCTTTCCGCTTTATATTTAGTTTAACCAACGAGTAGATTTAAAGAGAAATAAAGTTTTCTTTGTCTACTCAAAGATTTCTGTATGGTAAATGTTTCCATGCCACAAAAGTCGATCTGATCCCTGTTTTAAAAGGAGGATCCAAGATATCTAATCGATTTGGGTTCGTGTTTCTATGTAGTATTCAATTCAAAATGTGCACTCAAATGGATTGCAATTCCACATGTTGCATAGACAAATTGTGCATTTGGCTAAGAGCTAGCTGCAGATAAACAATAATTACAAATAACAAATGTGACAAAAAATGTTGAGATAAGCATTTAAAATGCAGGTAAAACAAATCTGATATTAGGTTAGGATGTACAGCAGAAAGTTGTTTGTGCTCTTCTTCTGCATGGTCAGCTGGAGAGGTACAGTAAAATTATTTTAAAACTATAATTTAATCAACATATAGGTGTAACTTTTGGAAATGTTTTATAATTTCAGAGGATTCATCCAGCAAAGGTTTCTGAAATTGAGTACTTCTTGCAGCAGTCCAAGAAAAGAAAGGCAAGTGAATGTGAAAATTGAGAAGAAAGAAAAAAGCAACCGGCACTATCATTCACCACAAATACAGTGGTTGCCAGTCAAAATACGGTTGACAAACTTATTGTGGAGTTTGTCTGCAGTGCCATATGACCCTTTTCAATAGTGGAAGAAGATTCTTTCACAAAGTTAATAAAGGGGCTAGCTCTGAATCGGACATTAATGTGTTGGAAGACACTCTCAGTCGGAATCTAACAAAAAGGCTGACTGCAGAGCTCCTTAAAGCAAGTGCTGTTTGCACTACTGTGGATGAGTGGACTCATTTTAAAAGGGCCTTTTTGAGAGTCGCTACACATTGGGTTGACACTGAAACGCTAGAAAGAAAATCCACCATGCTCAGTGTGGAAAGACTTTTGGGGTGCCACACGTATCATGTGTCGGCCACAGCTCTTGAGAGAGTACACCAGGATTTTAATATCCGGATAGGTGGTCTCTTGCATCTCAGATAATGGCAGCAACTTTGTTAAAGCTTTCATGTAAGTACTTCACTTAAATTGTGATTGGTTTAATATTTGAATGCTAATGTACAATGGATAGTCCTCAATTTCTTTGTTCTTTTTTCCAGAATATTCAGGATAAAGCTGGATGATGATGTTGCTGAAGCGAGCGAATCTGTGAATTTGTGGAAATGTCAACGATACTCGATGAAGGTTACCAAGAATTCCACTATACATTGCCCCCACACCATGGGTGTGCTGCACACACTTTGAGTTTGATAGCAGTCAAGGTAATCATGAGTTTGTGTTAATTAAGAAAAATTGAAGCTATTGACAGTGAAGCAACAGAATCTAAAATAAGAACAAATTAGAAACTAAAAGCTTCACTTATCTTAGTAATATTGCAAGATCTTCCAGAGTTGTTGTTTCAAGTTGTATCCAGCTTATTTTCAGAGCTATACAAGTTACCATAGTTACTGATGCTCAATTTAAAAAATCTGACACCATCCTCTGAAAACAAAAACCTATAAACACAATCTATTGGTGGTATTTCAAAATTCATAATGCGGTTCTTGTTTTTTAAAATAAATATCTTTCCCAAACCATTAAATCTATAGGTCCATTTAATTGTTTTAATAATTTAACCTCTGGATTAATTTCATGATTAAATTACCAAAAATGATCTGCTACAGCTGATTTATCAATTTGTTTATATTTAATATTTCTAAACTGCTCCTTTATTCTGGTTTCTAAATGACCTACCAAAACAATGACCTACCTGGACTTCCAACTATCAATAGCTCACAGCCTAATTGAACAATACCATGTAGAGAGGCCTCTTCATTCTAGGAGCAGAAAATCCAGAACCCCTGCACCCCTTAGACTTCAAGGAAAACATTATCCTAAAAGGATACCGCCAACATGAAATAAGTCCCGCCCATCTGGAAAGTGTTTCGTGTGCCACAAGAAGGGAATTTGCAAGGAAACTGGGATGATGAGCTGCGAATGTGGAGATGTGCCCTTGTGTGTTTATTCCTGTTTTGAGCATATCACTACAGAAGGAACACATAAAGGTAAGCCAGTAAAGTATATAGAATTTATCTTCCTTTCATAGAAGTTTGAAAACAGTGTTGTTGTAATTAATTTAATTTAAAGGTGAGTTAATTAATAACACTGAACAACACTTACAAAATATTTTTCCGGGACGTGTTTCGAAGGTTAACTTTCCTCCATTATCAACCGGACAATAACTGGGTTTCCATGGTGTTTGATGGTGCGGATGGTGATGCTTCTTCTGATGTTTCTTCTGGTAACGGTTCAATGAACTTACTGAAAATGTCACTCTGAGGAATGTCGAAATTAAATACTCGGTTTCTATTTTTTAAAATAAAGATTTGTTCCCATGTGGACAGTTCTTGTTTTCCGGTTATGTGTTTGAGAAGTTTCGGTTCTAGCTTTATGTCATGATTTTTTGTCCAAAAGTGAAATGCAACTGCTGATTTTTCTAATTGTTTACTCTTAATGTTTCTAACGTGTTCCTTGGATCTGATTTCTAAATTTCTTTTGGTTTTTCCTATGTATATTTCATTGCAATCACTGCATTCAATTTGGTATATACCAGATTTTTTGTTAGGTGGAATAGCATCTTTGATGTTTGATATTGGAGGAAAGTTACCTTCGAAACGCGTCCCGGAAAAATATTTTGTAAGTGTTGTTCAGTGTTATTAATTAACTCACCTTTTAAATTAAATTATATAGAATTTACTTAAATGTTTCTTAATGGGAAAATTAAAATAAATTGAGTTAGATAAGGGATAAATAAGCATTAAATGCACAAACGCACAGGATGTGTATACATGCCCATAGCACTTATCCGCCATTTTAAATGGCAATGATTTTACGTCCATAGCGCTCAACAGGTTAATTTCAAAGTTTACATCTGCCCCCTAGTGTACAGAGAACCTTAAGACATGTGTCATATATGACACACAGAATCTGAGGAGGCTAAATCGAAAGGACATGAGTGTATGTTCTATATACACAAGATAATGTTTCATAAAAGGATTTACAAAAGATAGGAATCAGGGAAACAAGTTAAAGTTCTCAGATTTTGAGGCTATATACTGGGAAAGCAAAATGCTTATGAACTGGCTGCATGGTGTTTTGCCTGTCCACATCCCCGGTGCTTGTTGCCATCTGCCGCTATCAGAGAAAAGCATGGATGAAACCATACATTTTTAAAACTACTTTTATAGGCTTTACTTACCAACTTTATGGAAAGAGATGCTGAAACTGGTCACTGTCGTTGTCCATATATTTTTGACATCTCTTTGACATCTCCATTACTCACTGTAGTTCATGTGGCAATGAAATTCACATATGCACAAGCATCAACTGTGGACTCAAAAAAATTGGGTCTATAACTCTTTCTTCGTTAATGGTGCATGATACACCAATTTTTTCATCATGAAGGGGTACTTCATGAGCAATATTAGGTTTCCCAGAGCTCCAATAATTATTTTGTGTACACAAATATCCACAAAGGTGAAACCAAGCCTCATCTGTGAAAAATATTAAATGTGGGTCTGTTTTGCCATTGTGTATACTATTGAGAGTTCACTCACAAAATCTGCACCTAATTACAGAATCACCTGGTTGAAGAGCGTGTGCCAGTTACTTTATATGAATTTAACTTCAGCAATTTAGTAACTGTTCGCAAAGAGCCATAAGAAATACCTACCTGTTGTGAAAGACGCTTAAGTGATTTTTGGGGGAAATTTGCCAAACAATAACCAATGTCATCTAATGTTTCTTTGGTAAGAACTGTACGCTGTCTTTTAGATTTTTTAGCCTGAACACTTCTTATGGTCTGAAATTCATTGTAAAGTTCATGGATTGTTATACGGCCTGGAACTTTTACACCTGGAAGTCTTTCTGCAAATCGTACTTTCGTTTAGCCAGCTGGTTGAATTAACACATATGAATCATAAATAAATACATGCTGTGCCGTAGAAAACACATTCTGAGTCATAATACACTTTATGACTAAGTGCAGAACAAAATAATAAATCACTCGTAATATCTGAACCACATTACATCATGGTCAACTCAGTACTGCATGCAGAGCAACACTAGGACAGAAAAATGACCTTGTTTACAGCAGCAGTGTATTATGTTTCCACATGCCCAGAGTAAAAACACCATGCAGACAGCTCGGAGGTTCTTTGCTCTCCCAGTGGTTGACACATTTAGTTTTCTCTGTTCAAGCAAGATCAACATTTACAAATATATTTTAGCTGTTTAGTACCAAATGGCCGCAAATTTTCAGTATTAAGAAACCTGTGGAGATTGGATTATACCATTTACTAGGTGGCTTATGTTGCATGGTTGGCTTTTTAAATTTGAATGCTACTCGTATTCTTTATTAAGTTATTTATAACAGTGGTGTCAATCGTGGCCCCGAGTGGCAATGCCACAGAGAGAGCAAGTCGCCGTGCCCTGCGCATAGAGGGCCAGACCGTTAGAAACCAGTTCAGTGCAGTTTTCTGTGTGATGCAGGCAGAGCAATGGCTGCGTCCGAGAGCACAGACATGAGTAATTTGGATTCGCATGTTTCGAATGGGAAAACAATTCCTCTGTAAAGTTGTGGTAGTAGTATTCAGTACCTAATATGCAACCAGTATCTTGCATTAAAAATACAACATACAAAGTCATTATGAAATAGATAAAGTAAATAATACAACAGTTCAGCTGGAGCTGTTAGAAGTACAGTATGATCGTCGCCTTCAAAAGAAATTTGACAATTATTCATACTCAGACGCACTGATTGAATTTTACCAGGAACTTGACAATAGGCGTTACCCAAATTTGATTCCTAAGACAGCAAAAACTATGACAATGTATGGTAGTACCTACCTTTGTGAACAGGGTTTCTGCATAGCTCCTGAAAACTCACCACAAAAACAGACTCTCGGATAGCAATTTGGCATCTAGTCTTAGAATCTGTCTTTGTAATATTATTGAGCCAAATTTTGAAAAGTGTGTTAATTCAAAAATATGCCAAGTGATTGATCCTGCAAATGTGTAACATGTGGTATTTTACTTAGGTGTTCAGTAAGATTCTCTTAAATTCATTATGCAAACGCTTAACACTAAAACATGTATCTTTAAGGACAGCAGTTTTCAAACAACCTACCTGTAGTTTCTTGAAGATAATCCAAGTAAATATTGTCATTTATGTTTAATCAAAATAGATAAGAATATCCGTTTAAGGGATAACAGGATTTCAAAGCTGCCATTTACTTTTTGTATAAAATAGGTATATCTGATACAAGTTCGTATAAAAAACACTATTGTTAATGCTGTATAATTATTCTGTTATTTATTTTGTTTATTTATTTATTCATTCATTTGAAAATCAATTTTGACATTTTTACATCTGGGATTGAAAAGTCTATCTTTAAGAGGTATGAAGAGCGTAAATGGTGTACTTAACAGTACAGGAATGCTAACCCAAGGGCTAGAGTAGGTTTAATAATACCTATAATTCAGCCTAATCATCAGAAAGTTGCAACTATGTTACTATTTTAATCAACTTGAATAACTGTCAAGTAGTTTTCTTTTACGCGTAAGAAGTATTGTTCCCCTTCATAGATCCAACTTGTATCTGTGCTATGCTTCCTTGTAGGCAATTCTGAAGGAAAACATTCATAATATATACGCACTCTAAGAAAGGTTTTATTATTGGACGCATCCAAGTTGCAAGTAAACAGGAATCAGGTGATAACGCTGCTGGTGTTGATATGTATTACGTCATGTTTTGCCCTTAGCATGTACAAGATGCCCAGGGGAGCTCTCAGCGGCCTGTGACCTTGACATCACTGATTTATAATGATGTAGAGTAGGGGTGTCAATATGTGACCTGCAGTGTCATTCTCCTACTTTCCGCCATGTGTTGCGGGTGGTCAAACTTCACATCCACACAATGTTAAGAGAGTAGAAGCTTCTGGATGGTAGGCAAATCAAAAAAACAAAACAGGGGGTGGGTTAAAGTGCTTGTCCCCTCCATTAGCACCTCTGGTCTAAACAATTTTTATGGTGAATATTTTGCTTTACCCCTTATGATTATAATTTCATACAGCCCTGACTTTTTCATCTGATTACCTTCCCCTTATGTAGGACTTATACCCCTAGGACTTAAAAGTCATTGCCTTGGGTCAGACACCTGTTGGGGAGCAGGCGAACCTGTGAACCAGACAGAGTGAAGATCTGGAAGTGGGTGGTCAGCCAAGCACCAGGTGTGATTGTGAGGAAGAGGATGATATGAAATACAGGCAAAACAATGTTTGGAAAGATGATGATGGAGCAATTAGTGGAATGAGTGGCAGGGGAAACTGGAGAACCCGGAGAAAACCCGCCCAGACACCACTTCGTCCACCACAAATACCACATGTGGGCCCCCAGGATTGAACCCGGGCTACCTAGGTGGTAGTCAAACAGTCCAACTGCTTGGCCACGGTTACGCCTCAGCCCTGACTAATAGCAGACAAATAGATGTGAAACATCGGCAAAATATCTGACTTTCTTAACTCTCCCCTCCAACATTCTTCCAAGTTCTGGAAATACTGCATAGTCTAAAAGAACCCTTTGGCGAGGAAGACTCATTATTCAGAATAATGAAGTAATTTTTTTTTAGATAATTAAATTACATGAAATTTGTAGTTTCTCTTTCGTCCCAGAGTTACTTAATAACATAAAGCTACACACAGATGCAGGCACACATATCCAGATGTAGTTACTAGTATTAAGAATATGATTACAGTGAACATGAACAACACAAACTGAGCTACAAATTCCAGCAGTGTATTTTACTTTTAATACAAAGAAAGATGTACATAAAGAACAATTCTAAATTTTCATTCTAAAGAAATAAATAGAAAAAAAAAAAACATTATAGCCATTTAAATGTGATTTGCAAGACCTGAGCTATCAGTTTTCCATTACCTCCTCAATGAGCACCATGTGGACTGTATCCAGAACTAGGTTTCCCAGCAAGAGAAAAATTCTCATGCTGGCACCAGATAGATCATATTAAATTGGACTGTGCTCAGCGCGTTTGCTAATAGCCATAAAGGCCCATCAACATTGAACATGCCAAGGTACCACTGACTGCATCATGGGCAGCAATGCTACTACAGCTCTGTGGAGACACCCATGAGTAATCATCCATCTTACGAATAATACTCGTACATACTACTCCCAGCATGGCTGAGTGGTGAGAGCATTCGCCTCTCACCAAAGTGGGATGGGTTCAATCCCAGGTGACCACATATGGTATTAATGGTGGACAAAGCAGTGCAGGAGTGAATTTCCTCTGGGTTCTTCAGCTTCCTCCACCTCAGTGCTACCAGTAGTAAAAGTGGGCATTAAACACTACCAAAAGAAAACTCCCAGCCACTCATTTTTTGTGTCCATTTAACATGAGCTTCTTTTACTTTCTGTACTGCGTGTAGTAAGTAGGGGAAGTATTGTATTCAGCCCAAAATGTTGATGTTCATATTTCACCAGAAATGTATGTTTTGAGGTCCCCTGAATAATAAAACGTTTTTAGAAAAAGGTCTGTGTGTGCGTGCAGCATAACTCGAAAACAAAAAGTCTATTAAAAACCAAAGTTGCTATCTAAGTTTAATGTATTTCAAGTATGCGACATAAAAGATTTTGAAGAAAATTCCTCCACCCTTAACTACCCTTTATATGGAAAATTTTTTGAAAATTTTTATTTTCTCAAAAATGGCTCTAATAGTTTTGATAAAAATGTCATATGTTAAGATATTTTTATGGTAAATGAAATGTATATTTTGGATTATCTGGTTGTAGCCTATGTAGTTCCCTTTACTCTTGATGACTTTTGCATAACTGGTAAACCATAAGAGATGAACCAAATCTTACTATACAAAAAATGTAGATCTCGTTAAAACACACAAGTTAAATCCAAATGCATTTTTTTTTTTTGTGGAGTGAATCATTTCATCAATATTCCATGTTACTTGTGTGAGTGCGGCAATATTTAAACTTTTCTCAAATGGAAGGTCATTATTCACATTTTTTATCTCTTGGTCGTGCAAAGAGAACAGACTTTCAAAGCTTTAAAAGATTTGACTACCGCTCAAAGCTTACTATATTCCCATATTTCCCTTGCACCTACAAGGAAATATGCAATAAGATGATATCTGCCAATGTTTATCTCGACTAATATGAAGAAGATAGGTTATTGTTAACTAATGCTGGGTTTCTGACAATGAAGTCATTATCCTCTTGCTCTCCAATATTTTTCACTGATGGATGGGACACTAGAAGTGGCTGGGCATATTTGAAGGTGGTCTCGATCCATTTCCACTTGCAGAACACATAGAGGACAGAGTGGTGAAGAATATATCCCAATTCTGTTTAAATGTTTTGCCAGACAATCATGTTCTGTAATCAACCTGAAGGTTGCAACTGCTGTTTTTCGAGGATACTCAGGAATTACTGTTTGAATGTTTGGTAGTTCCCATCTTTTATTCTTTGATTTTTCATAGTAATATTTTGCAATAATTTTTTTGAATTCAGAGTTGACTAATCTTTTAGCTGCATAAAATGGTAGATTAACTATTGATTTCTGTACATTGCCGGTACCCTTTTTCGCAAGAAAATCAGCTTTCTCGTTACCACTCAGTCCACAGTGAGCTGGTATCCTTTGGAAGACTAGGTGTTTTTGAAGTGCTGTTAGATGGGTAAGGATTTTCCAACATTCTATAATTGTTTGGTTTTTTGGTGACAACTTGGAAGAAATTGCTATAATTGCTGCCCTGGAATCTGAGAGAATAACTGCTTGCTGAAAATGTGAAATTCTGTACAAAAGATTTTGTAGGGTCATTCAAATTGCTTCAATTTCTCTATAAAAGTTAGTAGTTCCATAACTTAAAGATTTGTAATAGGAAAAGAGGTGACATGTGACTCCAGCCCCTGCTCCATCTCAGTTTGATATAAATGATCCATCAGTATAAATATGGAGCCATTTGTGTTCTGGAAATCTGATATGAATTGTCTCTAATGCCAATAATTTTAGAACACTAGTTGGAGTATCACTTTTCTTAACTTCTTCTGTCGGGTGTAAATAATATGTGATGTCTAATGTTTGTGTCGGATTGACTTTAGATATGAAGTATTCCTTTGAATTAGGAAGGGACACACTCTTCTTGATGTCTTGAATTTTGGAAAGAAAGTCTTTAGTGTATGTGTAAAACTTCTCTTGTGCCATGTATTGAATGGGAGACTGATCAACTTTTCGTGTTGAATAAGAGCCGCTTTTTCTATTTCATATTCAGTGGGGTATTGGTTGGTTAGTATTTCCATAGCTGCTATTGGTGTGGTTTTGATAGCACCTGTAATTAGTCTCAGACTTTGGTTTTGAAAGATTTGAATTTTTTTTGTGTTTGCTGTTACAAGAACTTCGCTGCAGTAAGTAAACAATGGTTTTATATATATATTATATGTTGTGTTAAGCCTTGCTCTGGAACATCCCCACTTCATTCCTGTTAGACGTTTTAACAGTGAAAGGTGCCTCTCTGCTCTTTGTATTACATTTTCTATTTCTTTGGTCCATGTAAGTTTGGTATCAAATGTAACTCCTAAATACTTTGCTTCCTTTGTTTCTGGTAGTTGTTGACCCTCAAAATTTAGTTTTATTTTTAGTGGTTTTTTTCTTTGTGAAAGGATTTGGTAGTTTGATTTTGTTGTATTAACAGTCATTAAATTTTCTTTGGTCCAGTTTTGTAGGTTGGTTAAGGATTATTGCATGGTTTTTTCTAGTTCTGTACTTTTGCGTTTTGGTTTTGGAGTCCACATTACTAAGTCATCAGCAAATAGTGCACACCTCACACCTGATTCTTGTATTTTTTGTAGCAGATCATTAATAAATATATTAAAAAGTGTAGTGCTGAGCACTGCACCTTGTGGTATGCCACAGTGCACTTGTTTGTATTTAGATATATTTCTTCCATATCTGGTAGCAATAAAGCATTGTGTGAAATTACATAGCCATGAAAACATTGGACCTTGTATCCCTATTTTTTTTACTTTCTTTAGTAGTTTTGTTCTCCATATAGAATCATATGCACTTTGGAAATCAATAAAAACTGGTACATTATCTTCTTTTCTATTGAAGGAGTCTTTGTTTTCTTGAATGAGAAGTAAGACTTGTTCATTTGTAGAGTGGAACTTTCTGAATCCAGCTTGACATGGGGAAATTAAATTTTGTGATTCTAGAAACCAGTTTAACCTATTTGACACCATTCTTTCCATCATTTCTGCTGTTATGCTAAGAGCTATTGGTGTATAATTTTTTATGTCTGATGCTGTTTTATCTTTCTTCAAGAGTGGGACAATTATTGCTTTTCACCATTCTGCAGGTACAGTGGTTTTCCAGGATAGATTGTAGAGTTTTGCTGTTTTTCCAAGGTTTTTTTATGAACTCTGGATGTATGTGAACTGGTCCAGGAGACTTTGTTTTTTAGATTATTTATTGCAATGTTCAACTCTTGCATATTAAAATTTTGAAAAAAGATATTGCATTGAGTGTTAGGGTCACATTCTCTTTCTTGTTTCAAATCTTTCTTAAATTCTTTACGTTCCTTTTTATTATTTCTTGTTGCTTTATGTGAATTAGCATAATATTTATTGAATGTTTCATGAAGAAGATAAGATATAGGAATAGGAGTTTGTAAGAATAGTTAGTACAAGAGTGCAAAAGAATAAGCATACCTACTTTAATGTCTTATCATTTTGCTTTCAGAAACAGATTTTGTTTCTGCTTTACCTTAAATAGGGTTTAGATAAGAAGTTGTTAGTACAGAGTACTGAATATTGGGGTCAAATGGTTGGAAAAAATTTATAATATGGTGGTGGAACCAAAAATGCTCTATAGTGTAGAAATATGGGAACTGAATGAGGGGGAGGAAACCATAGTTACAGTTCATAGGATGCTTTGCGGGGAAGAGTTGTGTCTTCCAAATGTGGTGGCAAGAGAAGTAACGCAGATGGAGATGGGAAGGGTGTCGAGGAAAGGTATGATTATATAAAGAGCTCTGAAATTTTGGCACAGGATTTTGAATTTAGATAAAAATAATTAGTTACAGCAGTGTGTAGAGTACCAGGAAAAGAGTATTAAGGAATCTGGATGGACAAGTAGTATTCGAAAGAACCTAGAAGTAAATAGGATGGGGGATTACAGGAGGAGAGGTGGGAATAATCATAACAAATTCTGGAAAATAATAAAGAGGTTTGAAGACATAGAATTCCAAAAACTGTTTGGTGGTATAATAGAAAAAAGGTCCCTGGTGTATTACAAATCAGTGAAGGAAACATGGGAAAGGGAGACATGTTGATAAGGTGAACAATGAACATACGGAGGCAATAGCATGGCTAAGAACTGGTGTTCGGAGGTTGAGAGGACTAAAAAAGGGTATTCCTCAGAGTCAGTGTCCTATTTGCGTTGGGAAGGAAGATCTGGAGCACATGGTCTTTGAGTGCCAAGGAACGGACCTATGGAGGAAAGAATTTCTGGGGCAGAAATGGGAGAAGGGGGATAGGATAACAGCATTTAAGAGGATTTTTAGAAAGGTCAGGAACTTTGGTCAGCTTTTAAGTAGAGTTAAGAAAAAATAGAATTGGTCTGTACAAAGAGAACAGAACTAAAATTTTGGTGTTGGTTATGTGTTAAATAGCTATAGAGAAACAAAATGTATGTGTAAGAAATTACGTTGGGTGGATATGACAGACTAAGAGTCTGGGCTGAATATCTGTCACATTCAAGTATGTATTAATTTAAAGTAAATAAATAAATAGGGTTTAGACAGAGAAGTGTATGCTTTGAATCCTCTATACATCCTAATTTATTCACTTTAGTGCATATCATCAGAATAATTCACTAATTTTATATGTTTTACAGTTTTGTGTATTAGTGTATTGAGACAGAATATGTGGTCAGACCCCAAAAAGAAAGCATTTATGCACATATTTATTGTAAATATAGTTAATTTTTCATGTTGGTAAGGATTTGTTGAGTACTGAAAGTGTATTACCATTGTCTCATTGTTACGAGTAATATTTGTTGGTAATTGTTTACAAAATGGGCCGCTCGAGAAGCAGTTTTTTTTTTTTTTTTTGCTTATGCGGCGGATATTTAGCAAATAAATGTTTATAAACGAGTATAATATATGCTAGAATGATTGATCAATGTATTTAGTTTGAAATTGTTGTTGATTACGATTTTGAAAGTTTTATTTTGTGGTTTTCGTTTTCGTTTTGACCGTGTTAGGTTAGGTTTAGTGTGTGTATATGAGTGGGGTAACAAGGTCCTGTGTTATCGAAATATTTACAATTTGGGCAGTGTTTATGCAATAATTTCAACGTAAATGCATTAATCAATCATTCTACCATATATTATACTCGTTTATACACATTTATTTGCTAAATATCCGCCGCATAAGCGAAAAAGAACTGCTGCATCATAGGTACGGAATTTGCTCATAAATCAAAAACGAAGCTTCAGCGCACAATACGACTTTCAAAATCGTAATCAGCAATAAAAGCTGCATCCATTGCACTATGTTTCATTAGTTTTCTCGAGCGGCCGATTTTGTAAACATTTACCTATTTGTTTAATAACGTCATAAATGTTAAGTGACATGTTCAAATTTAATATGTATAAATATAAGAATAATTTATATTTAATATTAAAAGTGTAGGAAGGATAGATAGAGATCGCTTCCCTAAGATTACAGGAACTATTTGTCGTGTCGGATGATTTCATAGAGTGCTCCGCGGGAAATGGGCGTATACGCGTATGAATACAAATGCATTATGTTGTAGCACTACTAGGTGTTCTGTGGTAGTAGCGTGGTAGCGTCCGGAGAGAGAGGACATGTTTTGTGACACGTGCAGATGTGGACGTTAAAAGTGATTTGAAATAACCAATAACGAGAAGAAACTATGAAGGAAGTAGATTCATGTGCAACGATAAAGTGTTACGTGTGTAATATTCAACGAGAAAGGTCAAAATAAAAGTGTTATAGAAAAGTTATATCCTGTGACCGCAATATTTCACCCTGTACCACGAGCCGAGATAATAAAAGTCTCAAAGCTCAGCTCATGCAACGATTTAATTTAAAAAACAGCACCAAATTGCTTGCCCAAACACGGGGCTCGGATAGAAGGGTGAAATAAAAGACAATGGAAAATGAGCTTGCGTGAAACACCATGTGACGCTGATCTATCTACGCGGGAAATGAATGAAGACGCCATTAAATAGCCCATCGAAGTTGACATGAGACGTTATTAAACCGAAATCAACGTGGGAAATGCCGAGGAACGCTAAATGAAATCTACCACCGGGGGAAACTACGTAAGACAATAAATTAACGGAAAAGAAAGTAGGACCAAAAATTGTTATTGAATATTCACTTTATTTTTAAATGTTAAAAAGTGGTAGGAAAGTAGGACTTTTAAGCCTAACTGAATCGAATCGAAAAACGAAAATGTTACAAAAAGGAAAAGAGATAGGAATAGGGGAAGGGGCAGATAAGCCTAGTTTTCAGATAGAAATAGAAAGTGAGGAAGAAGTAGCAGTAGCTTAGGTCAGAAAATGGAGGAAGTGAGACAGGACTTACAGCAGAAAATAGAATTAGGGACTGTGGCTGTAGTACAATCACAAGATGCTTTAGATAATATAAAACAAAGTCACTTAGAAATAAAGAATGATTTAAAATCAATTTGTGAAGAAATGAGAAGAGGAAAAGAAAGTTTGTCTAATGTAAATGATGTGAATGCACTACAAAAGTAAAATGATGATTTAGACATAAGTGATGTTCAAGATGAAAGTTATTTGAATAGGAATTGTACAAAATAATGACTCACCATATAGAGATAGAGGTTCACAATTAAACAATAACACAACACATGCTATACCAACAGCATACTACACAAAATTACACCACTCATATTTGATGAGAAGGGAGATGATCCATAATTATTTGTTAAAGAAATGGAAGAGTATTTTAAAGTGAAAAGGATACCAAATGAGCTTAGAATGATGATAATGAAGAAAAGCTTGAAAAACAAAGCATTAGAATGGCTAAGGTGAACACTAGCTGGTCATGAATCGTATAGCTCATTTAGGAATCTATTCTTATCAAGGTATTGAGGCCTAGCTAAGCAGAACCAGACAAGGGTAGAGTTAGCGACAGGAAAATACGATCCAACCAAGGGATTATCACTAGTCGACTATTTTATGAAGATAGCTAAGAAAGGAAAGATATTAGACCCTAACCTGTCGGAGACAGAGTTAATAGCATAGCAAGACACTTCCCAGACACAGTGAGAATAGTTAATTCTTGCGAGGCCAGTAGATTTAGCTGACATGATAAAACTGCTAACAGCCTTCAAAACGCAGAATGGCCGGCCTAATGAGCAAAGACATAGAAAAGGTCACCCAAATTCACTGATCTTAAATAGAAGCACGACCACAAACAACCAGAGCGAGAGGGAAGATAGAAACTCTAGGAGCACCCATGACAGGTGAAGAGGGGCACACCATTTCCCACAACCGCACAATCATGGCGAAAGGATGGAAAACACGAGGCAGCAGTACCACGACACGATACCAAGGGGTGAATCAAGATACAGAACATATAGGTATGATCGGGGGAGACCAGGAGACCGTACCCATCAAGTAAATCACATACGATTCTGTAGAGAATATTTGAACAGCTAAAGACTATCATACAACAGGGGTTCACACCAAAGGGGCAGAAATCAATTGAGCACTGACAACATAAGACAGTGGGAAGTAAACAAAAACGTGCCAAATAGAGTGGATGCTGCACAGAACACAGAAACAACAATCACCACTAACACCCAGGGAAATTACCACGACTAAGTTCACCCCAATTGAATTGATGACCAACACAAAACCTAAGTGATTGACAGTTGACATACACTGCGATGGCTGCCCAAAGGGAATTAACAGAAAAGGAGAAAGGTCAACTGGCATTCAGGAGATTGCAGCAAAAAAAAGCTGAAAAGGGAAGAAATAAAGTGAAAAGGTGCATCTGAAAATGGTTCCCACAAATCAGAGAAAAGTTGATTCTAAGAAGGCACAAAGCATCGAAAGCATCTGAAAAAAGATCTGGAAATACAGAGCTACTGCACACTGGACCGCTGGTTATAATGAAACAGCTGGGTGACCATACATATGAGCTACAGAATTTAAATGGCAAGTTGACAGGAAGATACCATAAAAACAAATTAAAGCCATTTAAAGAAAGGACCAAATTAGTCTTTGCCAACAAATGCGTGAGGCAGGAACAGTAGAAATGAGGAAAAACAATAAGATTTAATGGGCTTCTTACAGAAAATGTGGACAGGTTGGAAGCTACAACAGGAAAGGAAATCAACATAGTCATTGGCTATAATAACCACCAAAAGTGAGCATTGTCAACAAAGACAGATGAGAAAACTAATTGTCATAAAAGAAATGAATTACAGTGATGAGAATATGTTTTTGACATAAGGATGTCAAGGACAAAATAAGAAGAAATCAATTGTGGCGATGAAGAGAATATATTTTTGACACAAGGGTGTCGAGGGCGAATAAAGAAGAAAAATAATATTGTTACAGGATAATTATAAATACAGAAGTTTTCTCTTATAGAGATAAGAGACAAAGAGATGACAGTAAAGAGAGAAAAACAATGCTCCCAGATTAAGATGGATATGGCGAATGTTAAGCTTAAAGAAATATAGACAAACTAAACAATAATAAGAACCCATTATTATATCATTAGTGAGATCAAAATTAAAGAAATGAATCAACTACCTGCATACACATTATAAGCTTACAAGACAAAGAAGTAAGGCAAAGAACTAAATAAAATAGCCATAAGTATGATCACATTCATTAGCTCAAAATGTATATGCTGTTTGTCTCCTCAAAACAAAGAACATAAGTTAAAGGGCACATATTAAATTATATTACACTTAGATAATATTTGTGTCAATGTCAAATGTAAAAACTTAGGAATATTCATGGTGTTGTGTTGTGAAATAACTAAATATGTTGAAATTATAAAGACCTGCTTTGTCATGCCAAAACAAACGACAAAATATACCTTAAAGAAGATTGTAAAAGAAAAAGGTTATTTTGCAAAGTGAGAAATTGTATCAAAGGAATAAGAAGTGTTGTGTTTCAAGCTTGTGAATATATGCGACAACTTGAAAAACAAAACAAGGGGCATGTGAGACAGAATGTGGTCAGACCCCGAAAAGAAAGCATTTATATAAATAGTTATTGTAAATATAGTTTATTTTTCATGTTGGTAAGGATTTGTTGAGTACTGAAAGTGTATTACCATTGTCTCATTGTTACGAGTAATATTTGTTTAATATCATAATTGTTAAGTAACATGTTCAAATTTAATATGTATAAATATAAGAATCATTATTTAATAGTAAAAGTGTAGGAAGGATAGATAGAGATCACTTCCCTAACATTGCAGGAACCATTTAGCGTGTTGGATGATATCATAGAGTGCTCTGTAGGAAATGGACGTATACACGTATGAATATAAATGCATTATGTAAGAAGACGCTAGATTTTTTTTTTAAGTTATATCCTGTGTCCGCATTATTTCACCCTGTACCACGAGCCGAGATAATAACAGTCTCAAAGCTCAGCTCATGCAACGATTTAATTAAAAAACAGCACCAATATTATGTTAATTTGGAATCATTGGAGATTTAATACCATTTAATTTGTGAGTAATGAAAAGCTTTACATGCATTTTCTGATGAAGCTTTGTTTTGCGTAAGTCAACTGATAACTAACAATAGCTATTTCTTTGTGGTACGAAAGGTGATTTCATTGGACATCCGCAGCATCCTGCCAGGGGAAGACACAAAGAAGACTGAAGGGGAGCTGCCTTACACCAAGTTGCTGAATCGAGTACTGCCACCAGACATCCGGGTGTTGGGTTGGTATTCAGCACCATCTCCAGAATTCAGTGCAAGGTTCAATTGTTCCAGCAGAACATACAAATACTGGTTTCCTCGTGGTAATTTGAATTTAGAGGTATCATGTATATTTATTAGGTACTGATATTGTCATAAACCTACTAATTAAGCTTCAACTAGGGACAATAACATCAGATTGTAGAGCTATACAGTACCAGGAATTACTGGAAAAGGTTACATTTCTTATACAATTCAAACACAAAAGTTTCCTGACAACCCACAATTCATTTACTCTGGATTCTAAAACATGAGATTACAGTTACATGATTTACATAAAGGTGTACATACATAAATACCTCTCATCACTGTAGGGAGAGATGTCCTGTTTCATGGTTGTACCTCTGAAGTTTAACTTAAAGATCAACTCCCTAATTACATGTGTAATAGGTTGGCGCATACAAGGAAAGATGAACTTTATTGGCTGATGCACTTTAATACTCCCATACTGTTCCACAATATAGTTCCACAGCTTATTTAGCTTCTTGCTTTAGCTGCATTCAATAAACCATTCAAGTTGTTATAATATAGAATATAACATTGTAATGTAATTACTGCAGTAACACACTTTATACTTAATTGCAACATAGAGTTCTCTTGTTTTGTATACCATGTAGCATTTGTCTTGTTGGCTCAGTGCCATCTTGGTATGCAAAATGGGAGATCAGGTACAAGTGGTTTTCTTAAACACATGCAAGGAAAGTCTTTAAGGAATGGTGAAAAGGTTATAATATTGAATGTATTCAATAAGTTTTTGGAGAAATATCTCACCGTGTCTATAACAAAGTGGTAAAGTGTGATAGTAAAGGACAATGGCTCTTACTATTCAGTTAACCAATAGCATACTAGAGATGCAGCTCAGTGTGGAGCATGGACGAATACTTAACATTACAGCCCCTTGGGTTAGCTAGCTTGTGCCCATCCAGGAGATTGTTACTCTTCCACAAGAATTATTTCTGATGACTAGAGAGGGAATTTCTGCATATTTGCAAGTTTTATTCCTTCAAATATGCATGGAAGAGAACAATATGTTTCATGTCATTTGGAATCAAATGCAAGGATTCATAGTGCATAGAAATGCCTATTCATGAGATTAGCATATATTTCACTAATATGTGTCTGGGTGCATATACTACATTTTTTCTGCATTTAATGTTAAAATATTAGCTTTTGACCACGTAAAATGACAAGTTCCTTCTTTATGGTCATGGTTTAGAAAATGAAAATAATCCTGTTTTCATACAAAGCCAGCATCCCTACGTATATAAACTATTTGCCTTTTCACAACAACATTGACAATGCCGAGCAGGGGTGTGCAGTTTTAAATCTTAACAGGTCAATGAAGCCATCTGGCCTAAACCATTTACTAAAAGGAAGATTTCAGAATGAAGGAACATGCCAACAATGAACAGTTGGTGGTAATTTGCTTGTTTTCGTTTTCAACCGGTGATATTCTTTAGAGTTTGAACATCAGCTTTATTGTACATTATTGTTGACCACAGTGATGAAACAAAGTGGGAATCGAAGTCTGAAGTCTTAGCTGTTTCTCAAATACCATTTTGTGATTGCTAGTGGACCAAGATAAGCACATTTCAATGCCGAATGAAAAATCCGCTAAAATATCTTTGCTTCATCAATGGATTGGTGGGAATCCTTCATTAACAACAAATGGAAAAATTGTTCTATGCCAAGTCTGCGACAAACATGTGAGTATTATCATCAGTTTAGCATAATATTAAATCAATAATTCTGCACTGAATGTCTTCATATACAATAAAGTTAGGTGAGTTACATTTCACTAATTATACATTTTTACTTGCAGCTTCCCTGTGACAGGAAGTTTGAGATCATCAACACTTACAAACAGCAGCTCTCAAGAAAAATGCTGCTGGGATACTCACGTCAAAAATGCAGACAATTTTAACATCAGTATTTTCTGCAAGGAACAGTGGAAATGTTTTTCAAGAGACCTGTGTAAAGCTTTGGTGTTGGCAAACATGCCTTTAAAGAAATTAACCAACCCAGAACTACAAGGATTTTTGGGTAAATATTGGGAAAGAAACCTTCCTGACAAGTTTACACTAAGGCACAATTACATTTAGGCCTGTTTAAGAGGCAAGCTTCATTAATGAAATTATAAAAATGAATAAACTTCAATATTACATAAGAGCTATAGTTTTTTATAAGAGTGATGTGCATGAGTTTTTTTGTCTTTCTTTTCAACTTTTCTCTTAGTAAAAATTAGCACTGTATGTTTAAGAGGTAGAACTGGAACTTAAAAATTCAATGCCACAACTGGGATTTGAACCACAGACCTTCCGCTTGCCGGGCGGACGCTCTAACCACTGAGCTATTGTGACAAACTGCCAGAATGGCATTAAATTTTCAAGTTAGTTCGTATATCTCCTGGTAAACCACAAAGGCAGTCTCACATCAGAGACTGTAAGTTTGTTGGCATAAATAAATAATAATTGCCATGTGAAGGTTATTTAATCCTGGGATATAAAGTACTTGCAATAGTAAGTCACCATTGCGGTAATTGTCTCTGATGTGAGACTGCCTTTGTGGTTTACCAGGAGAAATACGAACTAACTTGAGAGTTTAATGCCATTCTGGCAGTTTGTCACAATAGCTCAGTGGTTATAGCGTCCGCCCGGCAAGCGGAAGGTCTGTGGTTCAAATCCCAGTTGTGGCATTGAATTTTTAAGTTCCAGTTCTACCTCTTAAACTTTGCCCACACACGGCTTGTGTGTTTAAAAACACCAACAGTAAGTTTGTTGGCATAAGTAAATAATAATTAGCACTGTATGTGTTTAAAATAAAACTTTCGGGAAAATTTATTCTGCGATATATTTCAAAATTTGATTCACTAAGCAAACTAGTTGCATTACAGCAAAAGCAACTCCTGCACTTTGGAAAAGTGTATCTTAAACAAAATTTCACAATAAATAAATAACTAAATGAGTTAGTGAGTGAGTAAGTAACTAAGTGAAATAGTAACTAATTAATTTAGTAAGTAACTAATTAGGTTAGTAACTAAGTAGATAACTAAGTAAGCAACTAAGTAGTTAACTAAGTAAATAAGTAACTAATTAAATTAGTGACAAAGTAAGTTAGTAACTAAGTAACTAAGTAATTAAAAAACTAAGTAGGTAACTAAGTAATTAAGTAACTAACTAAATAAGTAACTAAGTAAATAAGGAAGTTAGAAAGTAACTAAATAAGTAATTAAGTAACTAACTAGATACATAATTAATTAAATAGAACTCGTTAGCGAGTGCTGGGTAACAAAGTAAGTAGCCGCATTCAACACTTATTTCTTTCATGTGACAATCGACATGTAATTTTTATTTTTAACACCAACATCTTGGGAAAATCACAGAAATTTAATAAACAGGAACTTGCAATCATCTTTTTATCGTAATTTAAAATTATGTGGTTATGTTTGAAAACTACTTAAGTAAATTTTGAGTCGCAATTCTCTTTTACATAAAGTTAAAAATATATAACCTTTTGATATCAGATGTATCTACAGAAATGGCATTTTGTGTAACACCAAAATAAGCTATTTGACTTCACGAAAAAAATAACACTGCTGGTAATGGTTTATAATTTAATAAGATCTTTAGAGATATTATTGTAATGTTCAAAATATATTTAATTTTGTATGTTTTATTTTAGGTGCACCAAGAGATCAGAGCTGGCTTTGGTGCTAAAAAACATATGGTTGTCCGTAGAGGAAACAACCAATTTGTATGGAAGATACATTGCCAATGTCAGCTTGGGAAAACTTCTCAAATGGTGGCAGATACTCGTCATCCACCAGAGCCAGTCCTGGATAGAAGCAGCATTGTGTTATTGTGACCACCTAGAAGACGTGAAAAGGGTGCTGGAAGCTTTGGATGTGACTGAAGCAGCAAGTATTGCAGTTGTAGTGAACACATGCAATGAGAAAAGCTTACAGGCTAAATTCGGTTTTATTAAAATCTATTTTAGCAAACTGCCAGCTGCAGTCGCCCATCTGGAAGTAAGAGGAGTGCCACTATCTTCTGCTCTGCAGATGCATCATCCAAGAAGGGCCCGGAGAAACTGGAAACACACTTTGTGAGAAAATTGAAAGAATCGGACAGAAATCCAGGACTAAAGTTTATTCGGGATGTGAACAGTGTTTTACAAGGTGAATCTGAAAAAGAATTTCATGGTAGTTGAGTATATTTCATATTGATTAGTTAATTACACGCAAGATTAATGAGAATGACAATATAAAATATAATTAACTTCAATAAGGAGCAAAAAACTACAAATATTACTGTTTTTACTACATAAAAAAATAAAAGATGTGAAGAAATAGCATTTTACATTGGAACAAAATACATTTTTGTGCATGTTTTTTTAATTTTAAGAGCATATTTTCAACTTTTTTGCTGCATACTTGCATGCATATATTTATGGTTTTCAGCACATATAAATCCGACCTCTACTGATGACATTACAAACTTATTCTGCCTTGTATTAGAAACCACTTACTTCCAGAGGAACCAGGAGTTCTATTAACAGAATGATGGAGCGACTATGGGCTGTCCGGTGAATCCAGTTATTGCTAACTATTACATGGAACATTTTGAGGTCACCACTTTGGATTCTGCTAAACAAAAGCCCATATGCTGGCTTTGCTACATAGATAACATGTTCGCCATCTGGAGCCACAGACAAGAGACCTTGACAGATTTCTTGTCATATCAACTCTATTCATCCACACATACAGTTCACAATGGAAATGGGGAACAACGGACAACTACCATTTTTGGATGTGCTCGTAGCCAGGAATTCTGATGGTGCACTTTCTCACACAGTCTACCACAAACCCACACACACAGATCGGCATCTGCACAAACTCTACAACCACCATTCCAGCCAGAAGAGAGCTGTCATTAAAACACTAGTAGACCGTGCCAACCACATCTGCCAACCACAACTACTCCCCCCTGGAAGTTGCTCACATTAATAGTGCTTTGCAGGACTCTTACATCAAGAACTCTGCACATTTTGTTGAAAAGCAGAAATTCCTGACCGTGCAGCCCAATGGCCTTCTTGTAAGTATTGATGCTACTTCTCTGTTGACAGTGGTGCCCATCCAGGAGACTGTTACCCTTCTACAAGAATTATTCCCTGATGACGAGAGAGGGGATTTCTACATATTTGCTGTTCTATTCCTTCAAATATGCATGGAGCAGAAAAATATGTTTCATGTCATTTGGAATCAATTCCAAGGATTCATAGTACATAGAAATGCCTTTTCATGGGATTAGCGTATATTTCACTATTATGTGCATATGGGTACTATGGATGCTAAATTTTTTCTCCATTTAATGTTGATATATTAGCTTTTAACCCCGTAAAATGGCAAGTTCCAGCTTTATGGTCATGGTTTTGAAAATGAAGATAATCTTATTTTCATACAATGCCAGCATCCCTACGTATATAACATATTCGCCTTTTGGCAACAACATTGACAATGCCGAGCAGGGGTGTGCAGTTTGAAATCTTAACAGGTCAGTGAAGCAATCTGGCCTAAAGCATTTCCTAAAAGGAAGATTTCAGAATGAAGGAACATGCTTGCCAACATGAACAGTTGGTGGTAATTTGCTTGTTTTCGTTTTCAACCGGTGATATTCTTTAGAGTTTGAACATCACCTTTATTGTACATTATTGTTGACCACGGTGACGAAACAAAGTGGGAATCGAAGTCTAAATTCTTAGCTGTTTCTCAAATACCATTTTGTGAGTGCTAGTGGACCAAGATAAGCACATTCAATGCCGAAGGAAATATCCATTAAAATATCTTTGCTTCATTAATGGATTGGTGGGAATCCTTCATTAACAACAAATGGAAAAATTGTTCTATGCCAGTCTGCGACAAACATGTGAGTATTATCATCAGTTTAGGATAATATTAAATCAATATAATTCTGCACTGAATGTCTTCATATACAATAAAGTTAGGTGAGTTACATTTCACTAATTATACATTTTTACTTACAGCTTCCCTGTGACAGGAAGTTTGAGATCACCAACACTTACAAACAGCAGCTCACAAGAAAAATGCTGCTGAGATAATCACGTCAAAAGTTCAGAAAATTTTAACATCAGTATTTTCTGCAAGGAACAGTGGAAATGTTTTTCAAGAGACTTGTGTAAAGCTTTGGAGTTGGCAAATATTCCTTCAAAGAAATTAACCAACTCAGAACTACGAGGATTCTTGGGTAAATATTGGGAAAGAAACATTCCTGACAAGTCTACACTAAGGCACAATTACATTAGCCTTCTTTATTAAGAGGTAAGCTTCATTAATTAATGAAATTATAAAAATGAATAAACTTCAATATTACATAAGTCATATTTTTTTATAAGAGCGATATGCATGAGTTTTTTTGTCTTTCTTTTCAAATTTTCTCTTAGTAAAAATTAGCAGTGTATGTGTTTAAAATAAAAATTTCAAGAAAATTTATTCTGCGATATATCGCAAAATTTGTTTTACTAAGCAAACTAGTTGGATTACAACAAAGGTAACTCCTGCACTTAGGAAAGGTATATCTTAAACAAAATCTCATAATTAATAAATAAATGAGTTAGTGAATGAGTGAGTGAGTAAGTAACTAAGTGAAATAGTGACTAAGTTAGTAACTAAGTAAATAAGTAACGACTAAGCAACTAATAAGCTAGCGACTAAGTAAGTTAGTAACTAAGTTAGTAACTAACTAATTAATTAACTAAGTAAAAAGTAATTAAGTTACTAAGTAAGTTAGTAACTAATTAAGTTACTAAATAAGTTAGTAACTAAGAAACTAAATAAGTAATAAAGTTACTAATTAATTATCTAAGTAACTAAGTATGTAAGTAATTAAGTTAGTAACTAATTAAGTAACTAAGTTAGTAACTAAGTAATTTAGTAACTAAGTAGCTATTTAAGTTAGTAAGTTAGTAACTAAGTAGGTAACTAAGTAAATAAGTAACTAATTAAGTTAGTGACTAAGTAATTTAGTAACTAAGTATGTATCTAATTAAGTTAGTAAGTAAATTAGTAACTAAGTAAGTAGGTAACTAAGTAAATAAGTAACTAATTAAGTTAGTGACTAAGTGAGTTAGTAACTGAGTAAGTAAGTAGGCAACTAAGTAACTAAGTAAATAAGTAATTAGCTAGGTAATTAAGTAACTAAGTAATTAAGTGACTAATTAAGCAAGTAACTAAGTAGCTAAGGAAGTATCTAGGTTAGTTACTAAGTAAGTTAGTAAGTAAGTAGGCAACTAAGTAGCTAAATAAGGAATTAAGTAACTTAAGAAACAGAGTAACTAAGTAATTGTTAGTAAGTAAGTAACTATTTAAGTTAGTAACTAAGTAAGTAATTAAGTAACTAAGTAACGAACTAGATCAATAGGGAACTAGATACATAATTAATTAAATAGAACTTGTTAGCAAGTGCTGGATAACAAAGTAAGTAGCCTCATTCAATGCTTATTTGTTATTTTGTTCATGTGACAATCGATATGTAATTTTTCTTTTTTAACACCAACATCTTGGGAAAATCATACATAAATTTAATAAACGGGAGCTTGCATCTTTTTAACGTAATTTAAAATTATGTGGTTATGTTTGAAAATTACTTATGTAAAGTTTGAGTCGCTATTCTCTCTTACATAAAGTTAAAAATATAAAACTTTTTCATTTCAGATATATCCACAAGAAATGGCATTATGTGTAACACCAAAATAAGCTATTTTACTTCACGAAAAAAATATCATTGCTTCTATTGGTTTATAATTTAATAAGATCTTTAGAGATTTTATTGTAATGTTCAAAATATATTTAATTTTGTATGTTTTATTTTAGGTGCTCCAAGAGATCAAAGCTGGCGTTGGTGTTTCAAACTTATGGTTGTCCATACATGAAACAACCGATTCGTGTGGAAGATACATCGCCAATGTCACCTTGGGAAAACTTCTCAAATGGTGGCAGATACTCGTGTTCCACCAGAGCCAGTCCTCGATAGAAGCAGCATTGTGTTATTGTGACCACCTAGAAGATGTGAAAAGGGTGCTGGAAGCTTTGGATGTGACTGAAGCAGCAAGTATTGCAGTTGTAGTGAACACATGCAATGAGAAAAGCTTACAGGCTAAATTCGGTTTTATTAAAATCTATTTTAGTAAACTACCAGCTGCAGTCGCCCATCTGGAAGAAACAGCAGGGCCACTATCTTCAGCCCTGCAGATGTATGAAGCCGCCATCATCCAAGAAGTGCCCGGAGAAACTGGAAACATACTTTATGAGAAAATTGAAAGAATCGGACAGAAATCAAGCACTAAAGTTTATTCAGGATGTGAACAGTGTGTTACAAAGTTGAGACAGGATATTGTAAGACCCCTAAAGAAAATCGTTTATGTGAATATTTGTTGAGAGTGTAATTTGTTTTTGGTGTTGGTATGAGTTCGTTAAATGACGAAAACGTGTTGCTATTGTTCATTGTTACAAACAATTAAGTTTGTTTAAAGACGTCATAAATATTTCCATATATGTATAAATAAAAGAATTATGTGTTCAATATTGAAAGCAAAGGGAGAATGGCTAAGGATCACTTCCCTAACAATGCGGGAACTATTTGATGAACGTATACGCGGATGTACACATGGCAGTCGGAATCCTAGACTCGCAACCAAAAAGAATTTGTGAATAGCATGCGTGTCTTTGGTATAGATGGATGCATTTTTATGTGTGCGCATCATAAAATAGTGAAAGTAAAATTGCAAAGTGTTTGGAGACCGTTAATTTGAGTAAAATAAGTGAAACATTAGTTAACTTTAACAAGTTAATACGAAGTGTGCACTTAAATGAAAGGACATAAAATGGATGAAGTGTAAAGTGACAGAAAACGAATTTAGCGAAATATCGCTAAATTTTCAGACATTAAATCTCTGTGTTGCTAAGGAAGTCGATCCACTGAAATATAAGACTTGCTACTGTGATGCGATTTAAATACTGTGAACAAGAAGGTGCGAATGAAATATTTCACTAAAGTTAACCCCGAGTGTATGTTCATTCCATCTAGTACCACGACCCAAGATGACGAAAGAGTCGAAAGCTCATCATCACCTTTTAAAATTATAAAAACAGCACCAAGGTGAATCTGAAACAGAATTTCATGGTAGTTGAATATATTTCATATTGATTAGTTAATTACACACAAGATTAATGAGATTGACAATATTGTGATGTAGGCCTTTTAGGCGCCTATGCCAGATGTAATGAGCACTCGTGAACGATTATGTTGCATCCCCAAAAATATATTAATATTAGAAGGGATGCTCAGGATGGGGTAGCTCAGAGGCATTAGGTGTTAAGTGGGCTGGAGTGGTGAAGATTACTTGTTCAGAACTGACATGTAGTTCTAGTGTTTAAGAAGTATATTTAACAAAAGTAAGAAAGAGGTACACTATACTATAAAATGCTTTAAATTATAAATTACAGAGAAAGATTAATGGTAACAGCTGCAATCATTACCTGGACAGAAGTTAACAGTAGAAGCTCCATCTTCCAAGGATGTCGTTGCGAATCTGAGTGTCGCAGGTTCAGGTAGCAAGGCAAAGTCGACCCCCCGAGTGGTCAGAATTAGGAATTTAAATACTTTAAGCCAACTTACTCAGCGCTTGCCTAATTATTTGTCAGCACAGTGGTTGGATTAAAGATCAGAACAATGGCCGGTTCATAACCTTACTCTGCAACGTATGCTTTTAGAACATGCTTCCATGTGTGTGAAGAGTAAATGGCCTGTCTGGACTTTAATAAATTTTTGTTCCGAATGTATAACTTTTAGAAGTTTATCCTTAATAAATGTTTACCAAAATTATCAATGTCACAATATAAAATATAATTAATTTCAATAAGATTTCAGAATGAAGGGACGTGATTGCCAAAAATGAACAGTTGGTGGTAATTTGCTTGTTTTCATTTTCAACTGGCGATATTCTTTAAAGTTCGAACATAAGCTTTATTGTACATTATTGTTGACCACGGTGACGAAACAATGTTGGAATCGAAGTCTGAAGTGTTAGCTGTTTCTCAAATACCATTTTGTGAGTGCTAGTGGACCAAGATAAGCACATTTCAATGCCGAAGGAAAAATCCGTTAAAATATCTTTGCTTCATCAATGCATTGGTGGGAATCCTTCATTAACAACAAATGGAAAAAATGTTCTAATCCAAGTCTGTGACAAACATGTGAGTATTATCATCAGTTTAGCATAGTATTAAATCAATATAATTCTGCACTGAATGTCTTCATATACAATAAAGTTAGGTGAGTCACATTTCACTAATTATACATTTTTACTTGCAGCTTCCCTGTGACAGGAAGTTTGAGATCACCAACACTTACAAACAGCAGCTCTCAAGAAAAATGCTGCTGGGATAATCACATCAAAAATTCAGACAATTTTAACATCAGTATTTTCTGCAAGGAACAGTGGAAATGTTTTTTCAGTGTAAAACTTTGGTGTTGGCAAACATTCCTTTTAAGAAATTAACCAACTCAGAACTACGAGGATTCTTGGGTAAATATTGGGAAAGAAACGTTCCCGACAAGTCTACACTAAGGCACAATTACATTAGCCCTCTTTATTAAGAGGTAAGCTTCATTAATCAATGAAATTTTGAAAATGAATAAACTTCAATATTACATAAGAGCCATATTTCTTATAAGGGCAATATGGATGAGTTTTTTTGTCTTTCTTTTCAACTTTTCTCTTGGTAAAAATTAGCACTGTATGTGTCTAAAATAAAAATTTCAGGAAAATTTATTCTGCGATAATCGCAAAATTTGATTTCCTAAGCAAACTAGTTGGATTACAACAAAAGCAACTCCTACACTTTGGAAAAGTATATCTGAAATAAAATCTCACAATAAGTAAACAAATGAGTTAGTAAGTAGCTAAGTAACTAATTAACTAAGTGAAATAGTAACTAAGTAAGTTAGTAACTAAGTAATAAGTATAAATGTAACTAAATAAATAATTAATTAAGTAACTAATTAAATTAGTGGCTAAGTAAATAACTAAGTAACTAAAGAAGTAGGTATCTATGAAACTAAGTAAATAAGTAATTAAGTAAGTTAGTAACTAAGTAATTAATTTAGTAACTAAGCAACTAATTAAGTTAATGACTAAGTAAGTTAGTAATTAAGTTAGTAACTAAATTAGTAGGGAACTAAGTAAGTTAGTAGCTATGTTAGTAAGTAAGTGGGCAACTAAATAAGTAATTAAGTAACTGAGGAAGTAACTAAGAAAGTATCTAAGTTACTAAGTATCTAATTAAGTTAGTGACTAAGCAAGTTAGTAACTAAGTTAGTAAGTAATTAAGTAACAGAGTAAGTAACTAAGTAATTAACTAAGCAAGTAACTAAGTATTTAAGTTAGTGACTAAGTAACTAATTGAGTAATTAAGTAACTAAGTAAATAAGTAATTAAGTAAATAAGTAACTAGATAAATAATTAATTAAATAGAACTCGTTAGTGAGTACTGGGTAACTAAGTAGCCTCATTCAACACTCATTTCTTATTTCGTTCATGTGACAATCGATATGTAATTTTTCTTTTTTAACACCATCTTGGGAAAATCATACAGAAATTTAATAAACGGGAACTTGCAATTATTATCTTTTTAACATAATTTAAACATGTGGTTATGTTTGAAAACTACTTATGTAAATTTTGAGTCGCTATTATCTCTTACATAAAGTTAAAAATTATATAACCTTTTCATTTCAGATGTATCCACAGAAATGGCATTATGCGTAACACCTAAATAAGCTATTTTACTTCACAAAAAAAAAATAAAGCCCCTTGTAATGCTTTACAATTTAAAAAGATCTTTAGAAATTTTATTGTAATGTTCAAAATATATTTAATTTTGTATGTTTTATTTTAGGTGCCCCAAGAGATCAAAGCTGGCATTGGTAATTCAAACACATGGTTGTCCGTAGAGGAAACAACCGATTTGTGTGGAAGATACATTGCCAATGTCACCTTGGGAAAACTTCTCAAATGGTGGCAGATACTCGTCTTCCACCAGAGCCAGTCCTGGATAGAAGCAGCATTGTGTTATTGAAGACGTGAAAAGGGTGCTGGAAGCTTTGGATGTGACTGAAGCAGCAAGTATTGCAGTTGCAGTGAATGCATGCAATGGGAAAAGCTTACAGGCTAAATTCGGTTTTATTAAAATCTATTTTAGTAAACTACCAGCTGCAGTCACCCATCTGGAAGTAAGAGGAGTGCCACTATCTTCAGCCCTACAGATGTATGAAGCCGCCATCATCCAAGAAGTTGCCAGAGAAACTGGAAACATACTATGTGAGAAAATTGAAAGAATCGGACAGAAATCCAGGACTGAAGTTTATTTGGGATGTGAACAGTGTGTTAAGTAAGTAGCATTAATAGTGCTTTGCAGGACTCTTACATCAAGAACTCTGCACATTTTGTTGAAAAGCTGAAATTCTTGACCATGCAGCCCAATGGCCTTCTTGTAAGTTTTGATGTTAACTTCTCTGTTCACAGTGGTGCCCATCCAGGAGACTGGTACCCTTCTACAAGAATTATTCCCTGATGACTAGAGAGGGGATTTCTGCTTGTTTGCATTATTTATTGCTTCAAATATGCATGGAACAGAAAAATACGTTTCATGTCATTTGGAATCAGTTGCAAGGATTCATAGTGCACAGAAATGAATATTAATGGGATTAGCGTATATTTCACTAATATGTGCATATGGGTGCATATAGTACATTTTTTCTCCATTTGATGTTAAAATATTAGTTTTTAACCCAGTAAAATGGCAAGTCCCTGCTTTATGGTCATGGTTTTGAAAATGAAAATCTTATTTTCATACAAAGCCAGCATCCCTACGTATATAACATATTCGCCTTTTTTCAAACATCATTGACAGTGTCGAGCAGGGTTGTGCAGTTTTAAATTTTAACAGGTCAGTGAAGCATTCTAGCCTAAACCATTTCCTAAAAGGGAGAATTCAGAACGAAGGAACATGCTTGCCAACAATGAATAGTTGGTGGTAACTTGCTTGTTTTTGTTTTCAGCTGGCAATATTCTTTAAAGTTCGAACATAAGCTTTATTGTACATTATTGCTGACCACGGTGACGAAACAAAGTGTGAATCGAAGTCTAAAGTCTTAGCTGTTTCTCAAATACCATTTTGTGAGTGCTAGTGGACCAAGATAAGCACATTTCATTGATGAAGGAAAAACCCATTAAATATCTTTGCTTCATCAATGGATTGGTGGGAATCCTCCATTAACAACAAATGGAAAAATTGTTCTCTGCCAAGTCTGTGACAAACATGTGAGTATTATCATCAGTTTAGCATAATATTAAATCAATATAATTCTGCACTGAATGTCTTCATATACAATAAAGTTAGGTGAGTTACATTTCACTAATTATACATTTTTACTTGCAGCTTCCCTGTGACAGGAAGTTTGAGATCACCAACACTTACAAACAGCAGCTCTCAAGAAAAATGCAGCTGGGATAATCGCGTCAAAAATTCAGACAATTTTAACATCAGTATTTTCTGCAAGGAACAGTGGAAATGTTTTTTCAGTGTAAAGCTTTGCTGTTGGCAAACATTCCTTTTAAGAAATTAATCAACTCAGAACTACGAGGATTCTTGGGTAAATATTGGGAAAAATACATTCCTGACAAGTCCACACTAAGGCACAATTACATTAGCCCTCTTTATTAAGAGGTAAGCTTCATTAATTAATTAAATTTTGAAAATGAATAAACTTCAATATTACATAAGAGCCATATTTCTTATAAGGGCAATATGGATGAGTTTTTTTGTCTTTTTTTTTCAACTTTTCTCTTGGTAAAAATTAGCACTGTATGTGTCTAAAATAAAAATTTCAGGAAAATTTATTCTGCGATATATCGCAAAATTTGATTTACAAAGCAAACTAGTTGGATTACAGCAAAAGCAACTCCTACACTTTGGAAAAGTGTATCTTAAACAAAATTTCACAATAAATAAGCAAATGAGTTAGTGAGTAAGTAACTAAGTAACTAATTAACTGGCTAAGTAAGTAACTAAGTGAAATAGTAACTAAGTAATAAGTAACTACGTAAGTAATTAACTACTTTAATTAGTAACTAAGTAATTAAGCTAGTGATTAAGTTAGTAACTAATTAAGTTAGTAACTAATTAAATTACTCACTAAGTAACTAAGTAAATAAGTAATTAAGTAACTAAAGAAGTAGGTATCTAGGTAACTAAGTAAATAAGTAATTAAGTAACTTAGTAACTAATTAGGTTAATGGCTAAGTAAATTAGTAATTAAGTTAGTTACTAAGTAGGGAACTAAGTTAGTAGCTATGTTAGTGAGTAAGTAATTAAGTAGGTAACTAAATAAGTAATTAAATAACTGAGTAAGTAACTAAGTAATTAACTAAACAAGTAACTAAGTAAGTTAGTAATTTAGTTAGTAACCAAGTAAGTTAGCAACTAAGTTAGTAAGCAACTAATAAGTAATTAACTAAGTAACAGAATAAGTAATTAAGTAATTAACTTACTAAGCTAGTAACTAAGTAAGTAATTAAGTTAGTGACTAAGTTAGTGACTAAGTAACTAAATAAGTAATTAAGTATATAAGTAGGTAACTAACTAGATAAATAATTAAATAGAACTCGTTATTGAGTACTGGGTAACTAAGTAGCCCCATTCAACACTCATTTCTTATTTCGTTCATGTGACAATCGATATGTAATTTTTCTTTTTTAACACCATCTTGGGAAAATCATACAGAAATTTAATAAACGGGAACTTGCAATTATTATCTTTTTAACATAATTTAAACATGTGGTTATGTTTGAAAACTACTTATGTAAATTTTGAGTCGCTATTCTCTCTTACATTAAGTTAAAATATATAACCTTTTCATTTCAGATGTATCCACAGAAATGGCATTATGTGTAACACCTAAATAAGTTATTTTACTTCACAAAAAAAAGCAAGCCCCTTGTAATGCTTTACAATTTAAAAAGATCTTTAGAAATTTTATTGTAATGTTCAAAATATATTTAATTTTGTATGTTTTATTTTAGGTGCTCCAAGAGATCAAAGCTGGCATTGGTAATTCAAACATATGGTTGTCCGTAGAGGAAACAACTGATTTGTGTGGAAGATACATTGCCAATGTCACCTTGGGAAAACTTCTCAAATGGTGGCAGATACTCATCTTCCACCAGAGCCAGTCCTGGATAGAAGCAGCATTGTGTTATTGAAGACGTGAAAAGGGCGCTGGAAGCTTTGGATGTGACTGAAGCAGCAAGTATTGCAGTTGCAGTGAATGCATGCAATGGGAAAAGCTTACAGGCTAAATTCGGTTTTATTAAAATCTATTTTAGTAAACTACCAGCTGCAGTCACCCATCTGGAAGAAAAAGGAGTGCCACTATCTTCAGCCCTACAGATGTATGAAGCCGCCATCATCCAAGAAGTTCCCAGAGAAACTGGAAACATACTTTGTGAGAAAATTGAAAGAATCGGACAGAAATCCAGGACTGAAGTTTATTCGGGATGTGAACAGTGTGTTAAGTAAGTAGCATTAATAGTGCTTTGCAGGACTCTTACATGAAGAACTCTGCACATTTTGTTGAAAAGCTGAAATTCTTGACCGTGCAGCCCAATGGCCTTCTTGTAAGTTTTGATGTTAACTTCTCTGTTCACAGTGGTGCCCATCCAGGAGACTGGTACCCTTCTACAAGAATTATTCCCTGATGACTAGAGAGGGGATTTCTGCATGTTTGCATTATTTATTGCTTCAAATATGCATGGAACAGAAAAATACGTTTCATGTCATTTGGAATCAGTTGCAAGGATTCATAGTGCACAGAAATGAATATTAATGGGATTAGCGTATATTTCACTAATATGTGCATATGGGTGCATATAGTACATTTTTTCTCCATTTGATGTTAAAATATTAGTTTTTAACCCAGTAAAATGGCAAGTCCCTGCTTTATGGTCATGGTTTTGAAAATGAAAATCTTATTTTCATACAAAGCCAGCATCCCTACGTATATAACATATTCGCCTTTTTTCAAACATCATTGACAGTGTCGAGCAGGGTTGTGCAGTTTTAAATTTTAACAGGTCAGTGAAGCATTCTAGCCTAAACCATTTCCTAAAAGGGAGAATTCAGAACGAAGGAACATGCTTGCCAACAATGAATAGTTGGTGGTAACTTGCTTGTTTTTGTTTTCAGCTGGCAATATTCTTTAAAGTTCGAACATAAGCTTTATTGTACATTATTGCTGACCACGGTGACGAAACAAAGTGTGAATCGAAGTCTAAAGTCTTAGCTGTTTCTCAAATACCATTTTGTGAGTGCTAGTGGACCAAGATAAGCACATTTCATTGATGAAGGAAAAACCCATTAAATATCTTTGCTTCATCAATGGATTGGTGGGAATCCTCCATTAACAACAAATGGAAAAATTGTTCTCTGCCAAGTCTGTGACAAACATGTGAGTATTATCATCAGTTTAGCATAATATTAAATCAATATAATTCTGCACTGAATGTCTTCATATACAATAAAGTTAGGTGAGTTACATTTCACTAATTATACATTTTTACTTGCAGCTTCCCTGTGACAGGAAGTTTGAGATCACCAACACTTACAAACAGCAGCTCTCAAGAAAAATGCAGCTGGGATAATCGCGTCAAAAATTCAGACAATTTTAACATCAGTATTTTCTGCAAGGAACAGTGGAAATGTTTTTTCAGTGTAAAGCTTTGCTGTTGGCAAACATTCCTTTTAAGAAATTAATCAACTCAGAACTACGAGGATTCTTGGGTAAATATTGGGAAAAATACATTCCTGACAAGTCCACACTAAGGCACAATTACATTAGCCCTCTTTATTAAGAGGTAAGCTTCATTAATTAATTAAATTTTGAAAATGAATAAACTTCAATATTACATAAGAGCCATATTTCTTATAAGGGCAATATGGATGAGTTTTTTTGTCTTTTTTTTTCAACTTTTCTCTTGGTAAAAATTAGCACTGTATGTGTCTAAAATAAAAATTTCAGGAAAATTTATTCTGCGATATATCGCAAAATTTGATTTACAAAGCAAACTAGTTGGATTACAGCAAAAGCAACTCCTACACTTTGGAAAAGTGTATCTTAAACAAAATTTCACAATAAATAAGCAAATGAGTTAGTGAGTAAGTAACTAAGTAACTAATTAACTGGCTAAGTAAGTAACTAAGCGAAATAGTAACTAAGTAATAAGTAACTACGTAAGTAATTAACTACTTTAATTAGTAACTAAGTAATTAAGCTAGTGATTAAGTTAGTAACTAATTAAGTTAGTAACTAATTAAATTACTCACTAAGTAAATAAGTAATTAAGTAACTAAAGAAGTAGGTATCTAGGTAACTAAGTAAATAAGTAATTAAGTAACTTAGTAACTAATTAGGTTAATGGCTAAGTAAATTAGTAATTAAGTTAGTTACTAAGTAGGGAACTAAGTTAGTAGCTATGTTAGTGAGTAAGTAATTAAGTAGGTAACTAAATAAGTAATTAAATAACTGAGTAAGTAACTAAGTAATTAACTAAACAAGTAACTAAGTAAGTTAGTAATTTAGTTAGTAACCAAGTAAGTTAGCAACTAAGTTAGTAAGCAACTAATAAGTAATTAACTAAGTAACAGAATAAGTAATTAAGTAATTAACTTACTAAGCTAGTAACTAAGTAAGTAATTAAGTTAGTGACTAAGTTAGTGACTAAGTAACTAAATAAGTAATTAAGTATATAAGTAGGTAACTAACTAGATAAATAATTAAATAGAACTCGTTATTGAGTACTGGGTAACTAAGTAGCCCCATTCAACACTCATTTCTTATTTCGTTCATGTGACAATCGATATGTAATTTTTCTTTTTTAACACCATCTTGGGAAAATCATACAGAAATTTAATAAACGGGAACTTGCAATTATTATCTTTTTAACATAATTTAAACATGTGGTTATGTTTGAAAACTACTTATGTAAATTTTGAGTCGCTATTCTCTCTTACATTAAGTTAAAATATATAACCTTTTCATTTCAGATGTATCCACAGAAATGGCATTATGTGTAACACCTAAATAAGTTATTTTACTTCACAAAAAAAAGCAAGCCCCTTGTAATGCTTTACAATTTAAAAAGATCTTTAGAAATTTTATTGTAATGTTCAAAATATATTTAATTTTGTATGTTTTATTTTAGGTGCTCCAAGAGATCAAAGCTGGCATTGGTAATTCAAACATATGGTTGTCCGTAGAGGAAACAACTGATTTGTGTGGAAGATACATTGCCAATGTCACCTTGGGAAAACTTCTCAAATGGTGGCAGATACTCATCTTCCACCAGAGCCAGTCCTGGATAGAAGCAGCATTGTGTTATTGAAGACGTGAAAAGGGCGCTGGAAGCTTTGGATGTGACTGAAGCAGCAAGTATTGCAGTTGCAGTGAATGCATGCAATGGGAAAAGCTTACAGGCTAAATTCGGTTTTATTAAAATCTATTTTAGTAAACTACCAGCTGCAGTCACCCATCTGGAAGAAAAAGGAGTGCCACTATCTTCAGCCCTACAGATGTATGAAGCCGCCATCATCCAAGAAGTTCCCAGAGAAACTGGAAACATACTTTGTGAGAAAATTGAAAGAATCGGACAGAAATCCAGGACTGAAGTTTATTCGGGATGTGAACAGTGTGTTAAGTAAGTAGCATTAATAGTGCTTTGCAGGACTCTTACATGAAGAACTCTGCACATTTTGTTGAAAAGCTGAAATTCTTGACCGTGCAGCCCAATGGCCTTCTTGTAAGTTTTGATGTTAACTTCTCTGTTCACAGTGGTGCCCATCCAGGAGACTGGTACCCTTCTACAAGAATTATTCCCTGATGACTAGAGAGGGGATTTCTGCATGTTTGCATTATTTATTGCTTCAAATATGCATGGAACAGAAAAATACGTTTCATGTCATTTGGAATCAGTTGCAAGGATTCATAGTGCATAGAAATGAATATTCATGGGATTAGCGTATATTTCACTGATGCGAAAATTATGCTGTTGGTCCACGTTGTGTCGCCCTTTGATGTGGAATTGATGGTCACGTTGTGTCGCCCTTTGATGTGGAATAGATGTTGCTCGCACCGGCTAGTTCTGCATGGATCTCTTTCATCCCGGGTATGCGTAGGTATGCTATAGATTACCCCAGAAGAACTTTTGTATATTATTTATTTTTTTACTCCCTTACACTTTCGGGAGTTATGCCGACTTTCGATACGCAGAGGAATCGCACTCACGTGTGTACACCACAACGTGCACTACTGGTCTGGGCTGAGTGGTGACTCTTTCTGGCGTCCCCACACTAAGAAAACGTTCTCTCCGATTTTAAATTTTATGACGTCATCCACAAGAAAGCCTCGTATCCAAAATGCTATTTCATTCCTTTTCCCGCAATTTAGAAATGTCCCTTTCTATTATAACATGTTCTTTTTTGAATTTCGAATATATAATTACCTTTTTATGATTAAACGATGTTTTCTTTATATTTTATTAAACATATCGCGCGACTTTTAACATTGGCAGACCTGAATTTCAAACTATGTGGTATGACGTCATGACTCGTTAATTTCAAACCAATAATGCGTTTATCCTGCAAATTTAACGACTATTATTTACTCATATCTTGCTCACCTTACAACACTTCCTACTCTATTATCTACATATGTTATTACTCAACACTTATCGCAAATCTCACATCCGGCAATTAAATTAAAACGTGTCTTTATCAAGCCCATTCGATTTGAAATCTAAATTTCGGTATCACCACTAATATGTGCATATGGGTGTATATACTACATTTTTTCTCCATTTGATGTTAAAATATTAGCTTTTAACCCAGTAAAATGGCAAGTCCCTGCTTTATGGTCATGGTTTTGATAATGAAAATCTTGTTTTCATACAAAGCCAGCATCCCTACGTAAATAACATATTTGCCTTTTTTCAAACATCATTGGCAGTGTCGAGCAGGGTTGTGCAGTTTTAAATTTTAACAGGTCAGTGAAGCAATCTGGCCTAAACCATTTCCTAAAAGGGAGAATTCAGAACGAAGGAACATGCTTGCCAACAATGAATAGTTGGTGGTAACTTGCTTGTTTTTGTTTTCAACTGGCAATATTCTTTAAAGTTCGAACATAAGCTTTATTGTACATTATTGCTGACCACGGTGACGAGACAAAGTGTGAATTGAAGTCTAAAGTCTTAGCTGTTTCTCAAATACCATTTTGTGAGTGCTAGTGGACCAAGCTAAGCGCATTTCATTGATGAAGGAAAAACCCATTAAATATCTTTGCTTCATCAATGGATTGGTGGGAATCCTCCATTAACAACAAATGGAATAATTGTTCTCTGCCAGTCTGTGACAAACATGTGAGTATTATCATCAGTTTAGCATACTATTAAATCAATATAATTCTGCACTGAATGTCTTCATACACAATAGAATTAGGTGAGTTACATTTCACTAATTATACATTTTTACTTACAGCTTCCCTCTGACAGGAAGTTTGAAATCACCAACACTTACAAACAGCAGCTCACAAGAAAAATGCTGCTGGGATACTCGCGTCAAAAATTCATACAATTTTAACATCAGTATTTTCTGCAAGGAACAGTGGAAGTGTTTTTTCTGTGTAAAGAATTAAAGAATTTAACCGACTCAGAACTACGAGGATTCTTGGGTAAATATTGGGAAAGAAACGTTCCTGACAAGTCTACACTAAGGCACAATTACATTAGCCCTCTTTATTAAGAGGTAAGCTTCATAATTAATTAAATTCTGAAAATGAATAAACTTCAATATTACATAAGAGCCATATTTCTTATAAGAGCGATATGCATGAGTATTTTTGTCTTTCTTTTCAACTTTTCTCTTAGTAAAAATTAGCACTGTATGTGTCTAAAATAAAAATTTCAGGAAACTTTATTCTGCAACATATCGCTAATGTAGCTAATGTAAAATAGTTAAAGCAGTTAATGTAGCTAATGTAAAATAGTTAAAGCAGTTAATGTAGCTAATGTAAAATAGTTAAAGTAGTTAATGTAGTTTACGTAAAATAATTAAAGTAGCTAATGTAGCTAATGTAAAATAGTTAAAGCAGTTAATGTAGCTAATGTAAAATAGTTAATGAAGTTAATGTAGTTAATGTAAAATAGTTAAAGTAGTTAATGTAGTTTACGTAAAATAATTAAAGTAGCTAATGTAGCTAATGTAAAATAGTTAAAGCAGTTATTGTAGCTAATGTAAAACAGTTAAAGCAGTTAATGTAGCTAATGTAAAACAGTTAAAGTAGTTAATGTAGCTAATGTAAAATAGTTAAAGCAGTTAATGTAGCTAATGTAAAATAGTTAAAGCAGTTTGTGTAGCTAATGTAAAATAGTTAAAGTAGTTAATGTAGCTAATGTAAAATAGTTAAAGTAGTTAATGTAGCTAATGTAAAATAGTTAAAGCAGTTAATGTAGCTAATGTAAAATAGTTAAAGCAGTTAATGTAGCTAATGTAAAACAGTTAAAGCAGTTAATGTAGCTAATGTAAAACAGTTAAAGCAGTTAATGTAGCTAATGTAAAATAGTTAAAGCAGTTAATGTAGCTAATGTAAAATAGTTAAAGCAGTTAATGTAGCTAATGTAAAATAGTTAAAGCAGTTAATGTAGCTAATGTAAAATAGTTAAAGCACTTAATGTAGCTAATGTAAAATAGTTAAAGCAGTTAATGTAGCTAATGTAAAATAGTTAAAGCAGTTAATGTAGCTAATGTAAAATAGTTAAAGCAGTTAATGTAGCTAATGTAAAATAGTTAAAGCAGTTAATGTAGCTAATGTAAAATAGTTAAAGCAGTTAATGTAGCTAATGTAAAATAGTTAAAGCAGTTAATGTAGCTAATGTAAAATAGTTAAAGCAGTTAATGTAGCTAATGTAAAATAGTTAAAGCAGTTAATGTAGCTAATGTAAAATAGTTAAAGCACTTAATATAGCTAATGTAAAATAGTTAAAGCAGTTAATGTAGCTAATGTAAAATAGTTAAAGCAGTTAATGTAGCTAATGTAAAATAGTTAAAGCAGTTAATGTAGCTAATGTAAAATAGTTAAAGCAGTTAATGTAGCTAATGTAAAATAGTTAAAGCAGTTAATGTAGCTAATGTAAAATAGTTAAAGCAGTTAATGTAGCTAATGTAAAATAGTTAAAGCAGTTAATGTAGCTAATGTAAAATAGTTAAAGCAGTTAATGTAGCTAATGTAAAATAGTTAAAACAGTTAATGTAGCTAATGTAAAATAGTTAAAGCAGTTAATGTAGCTAATGTAAAATAGTTAAAGCACTTAATATAGCTAATGTAAAATAGTTAAAGCACTTAATGGAGCTAATGTAAAATAGTTAAAGCAGTTAATGTAGCTAATGTAAAATAGTTAAAGCAGTTAATATAGCTAATGTAAAATAGTTAAAGCAGTTAATGTAGCTAATGTAAAATAGTTAAAGTAGCTAATGTAGCTAATGTAAAATAGTTAAAGCAGTTAATGTAGCTAAAGTAAAATAGTTAAAGCAGTTAAAGTAGTTTACGTAAAATAGTTAAAGTAACTAATGTACCTAATGTAAAATAAAGTAGTTAATGTAGCTAATGTAAAACAATTAATGTAGATAACGTAGTTAAAGTAGTTAATGCAGTTAAAGTAGCTAGTGTAGTTAATGTAGTTAAAGTATTTTATGTAGTTAATGTAGCGAATGTAAAACAATCTTCAACTTTTAATAAAAAGGCATATGTTTAGAGTGATGTAAGAATTTTAATTCCTAAAACAATTTCATATATATATGCTTCAGAATTGCAACATCTACATCAAGTAGCTATTGATAATAACTTTCCATCTTCCTTGGTTGATAGTATGTTTAAAAAAGCTAGCAAAAGATTTCTGTTATATAATAATACAAACTTGAAACAAATTGAAAAGACAGGTTGTCTATAAGAAGTTCAGTTTCCATCCAGGATTGTTTCAAAAATTTGAAAATATTTTTAAACAGTTCAATATACAACTAACCTACAAAAGTAACTTTACATAAAATGTTCTAAACAAACCATTGTCTAATTCTGTGGATATTGTGAAAAAATATGGCATTTATCAAATCAATTGTCCAGATTGCATAGATATTTATATTGGAAAAACAAAAAGAAATTTAAAAAGTAGACTTAAAGAACATCAAAGAAATATTAAACTGAAACAAATTGGATAGAACAGCTGTTGCCAACCATTTCTGGAATTCACAACATTATATTGGCCAAGAGATACAACTATTAAATCAATTCTAGAATCTTCTCATTTAGATATTTGGATAAAAATGTACATCATAAGTGATAAGGAAATAGTTGTTAAATTTGATATGACTTATTTAGACCCCATTTTGCAACTACTGACTTCAGAGGAAGAAAGAAGAATGATTCTGAACACCAACTTCTACCACCAGAGGGCAGAAGAAGATTCCATGTTTGGAAAAGTCAACAATCAGAGCTTGCAGTTATCCACATCCACATTGCCTGAAGATGGAAGGTTGCCTTCAGAGAAGCGCTGTCCAGCTACAACCAATTTAAGTGATGAGTATATATATATATATATATGAAATCTGTTCTAAGAATTAAAATAATATAAAATAGTTAATGTAGTTAAAGTAGTTAATGTAGATAATCCAGTTAAAGTAGCTAACGTACTTAACATACATAATGTAGATAATGCAGTTAAAGTAGTTAATGTAAAATAGTTAATATAGCTAATGTAGCGAATGTAGTTATTGTAGTTAATGTAGTTATTGTAGCTAAACTAGCTATTGTAGTTATTGAGCTTAATGTAGATAATGTAGCTAAAGTAGTTATTGTAGCTAATGTAGTTAATGCAGCTAAAGTAGTTAATGCAGCTAAAGTAGTTAATGTACTTAGAGTAGCTAAAGTAGTTAATGTACTTAAAGTAGCTAAGGTAGTTAATGTAGTTAGAGTAGCTAAGGTAGTTAATGTACTTAGAGTAGCTAACGTAGTTAATGTACTTAGAGTAGCTGAAGTATTTAATGTACTTAGAGTAGCTGAAGTATTTAATGTACTTAGAGTAGCTAAAGTAGTTAATGTACTTAGAGTAGCTAAAGTAGTTAATGTACTTAGAGTAGCTAAAGTAGTTAATGTACTTAGAGTAGCTAAAGTAGTTAATGTACTTAGAGTAGCTAAAGTAGTTAATGTACTTAGAGTAGCTAAAGTAGTTAATGTACTTAGAGTAGCTAAAGTAGTTAATGTACTTAGAGTAGCTAAAGTAGTTAATGTAGTTAGAGTAGCTAAAGTAGTTAATGTAGTTAGAGTAGCTAAAGTAGTTAATGTAGTTAGAGTAGCTAAAGTAGTTAATGTACTTAGAGTAGCTAAAGTAGTTAATGTACTTAGAGTAGCTAAAGTAGTTAATGTAGTTAGAGTAGCTAAAGTAGTTAATGTAGTTAGAGTAGCTAAAGTAGTTAATGTAGTTAGAGTAGCTAAAGTAGTTAATGTAGTTAGAGTAGCTAAAGTAGTTAATGTACTTAGAGTAGCTAAAGTAGTTAATGTACTTAGAGTAGCTAAAGTAGTTAATGTACTTAGAGTAGCTAAAGTATTTAATGTACTTAGAGTAGCTAAAGTAGTTAATGTACTTAGAGTAGCTAAAGTAGTTAATGTACTTAGAGTAGCTAAGGTAGTTAATGTACTTAGAGTAGCTAAAGTAGTTAATGTACTTAGAGTAGCTAAAATATTTAATGTACTTAGAATAGCTAAAGTAGTTAATGTACTTAGAGTACCTGAAGTAGTTAATGTACTTAGAGTAGCTAAAGTAGTTAATGTAGTTAGAGTAGCTAAAGTAGTTAATGTAGTTAGAGTAGCTAAAGTAGTTAATGTAGTTAGAGTAGCTAAAGTAGTTAATGTACTTAGAGTAGCTAAAGTAGTTAATGTACTTAGAGTAGCTAAAGTAGTTAATGTACTTAGAGTAGCTAAAGTAGTTAATGTACTTAGAGTAGCTAAAGTAAATGTACTTAGAGTAGCTAAAGTAGTTAATGTACTTAGAGTAGCTAAAGTATTTAATGTACTTAGAGTAGCTAAAGTATTTAATGTACTTAGAGTAGCTAAAGTAGTTAATGTACTTAGAGTAGCTAAAGTAGTTAATGTACTTAGAGTAGCTAAGGTAGTTAATGTACTTAGAGTAGCTAAAGTAGTTAATGTACTTAAAGTAGCTAAAATATTTAATGTACTTAGAATAGCTAAAGTAGTTAATGTACTTAGAGTACCTGAAGTAGTTAATGTACTTAGAGTAGCTAAAATATTTAATGTACTTAGAATAGCTAAAGTAGTTAATGTACTTAGAGTACCTGAGTAGTTAATGTACTTAGAGTAGCTAAAGTAGTTAATGTACCTAGAGTAGCTAAAATATTTAATGTACTTAGAATAGCTAAAGTAGTTAATGTACTTAGAGTACCTGAAGTAGTTAATGTACTTAGAGTAGCTAAAATATTTAATGTACTTAGAATAGCTAAAGTAGTTAATGTACTTAGAGTAGCTAAGGTAGTTAATGTACTTAGAGTAGCTAAAGTAGTTAATGTACTTAGAGTAGCTAAAATATTTAATGTACTTAGAATAGCTAAAGTAGTTAATGTACTTAGAGTAGCTAAGGTAGTTAATGTACTTAGAGTAGCTGAAGTATTTGATGTACTTAGAGTAGCTAAAGTATTTGATGTACTTAGAGTAGCTAAGGTAGTTAATGTACTTAGATTAGCTAAGGTAGTTAATGTACTTAGAGTAGCTAAAATATTTAATGTACTTAGAATAGCTAAAGTAGTTAATGTACTTAGAGTACCTGAAGTAGTTAATGTACTTAGAGTAGCTAAAATATTTAATGTACTTAGAATAGCTAAAGTAGTTAATGTACTTAGAGTACCTGAGTAGTTAATGTACTTAGAGTAGCTAAAATATTTAATGTACTTAGAATAGCTAAAGTAGTTAATGTACTTAGAGTACCTGAGTAGTTAATGTACTTAGAGTAGCTAAAGTAGTTAATGTACCTAGAGTAGCTAAAATATTTAATGTACTTAGAGTAGCTAAGGTAGTTAATGTACTTAGAGTAGCTGAAGTATTTGATGTACTTAGAGTAGCTAAAGTATTTGATGTACTTAGAGTAGCTAAGGTAGTTACTGTACTTAGATTAGCTAAGGTAGTTAATGTACTTAGAGTAGCTAAAATATTTAATGTACTTAGAATAGCTAAAGTAGTTAATGTACTTAGAGTACCTGAAGTAGTTAATGTACTTAGAGTAGCTAAAATATTTAATGTACTTAGAGTAGCTAAAGTAGTTAATGTATTTAGAGTAGCTAAAGTAGTTAATGTACTTAGAGTAGCTAAAGTAGTTAATGTACTTAGAGTAGCTAAACTATTTAATGTACTTAGAGTAGCTAAAGTATTTAATGTACTTAGAGTAGCTAAAGTATTTAATGTACTTAGAGTAGCTAAAGTAGTTAATGTACTTAGAGTAGCTAAAGTATTTAATGTACTTAGAGTAGCTAATGTATTTAATGTACTTAGAGTAGCTAAAGTAGTTAATGTACTTAGAGTAGCTAAGGTAGTTAATGTACTTAGAGTAGCTAAGGTAGTTAATGTACTTAGAGTAGCTAAGGTAGTTAATGTACTTAGAGTAGCTAAGGTAGTTAATGTACTTAGAGTAGCTAAGGTAGTTAATGTACTTAGAGTAGCTAAAGTAGTTAATGTACTTAGAGTAGCTAAAGTATTTAATGTACTTAGAATAGCTAAAGTAGTTAATGTACTTAGAGTAGCTGAAGTATTTGATGTACTTAGAGTAGCTAAAGTATTTGATGTACTTAGAGTAGCTAAGGTAGTTAATGTACTTAGATTAGCTAAGGTAGTTAATGTACTTAGAGTAGCTAAAATATTTAATGTACTTAGAATAGCTAAAGTAGTTAATGTACTTAGAGTACCTGAAGTAGTTAATGTACTTAGAGTAGCTAAAATATTTAATGTACTTAGAGTACCTGAAGTAGTTAATGTACTTAGAGTAGCTAAAATATTTGATGTACTTAGAGTAGCTGAAGTATTTGATGTACTTAGAGTAGCTAAGGTAGTTAATGTACTTAGAGTAGCTAAGGTAGTTAATGTACTTAGAGTACCTGAAGTAGTTAATGTACTTAGAGTAGCTAAAATATTTAATGTACTTAGAATAGCTAAAGTAGTTAATGTACTTAGAGTACCTGAAGTAGTTAATGTACTTAGAGTAGCTAAAGTAGTTAATGTACTTAGAGTAGCTAAGGTAGTTAATGTACTTAGAGTAGCTAAAGTAGTTAATGTACTTAGAGTAGCTAAAGTAGTTAATGTACTTAGAGTAGCTAAAGTAGTTAATGTACCTAGAGTAGCTAAAGTAGTTAATGTACCTAATGTAAAATAGTTAAAGTAGTTAATGTAGCTAATGTAAAATAGTTAAAGCAGTTAATGTAGCTAATGTAAAATAGTCAAAGCAGTTAATGTAGCTAATGTAAAATAGTTAAAGCAATTAATGTAGCTAATGTAAAATAGTTAAAGCAGTTAATGTAGCTAATGTAAAGTAGTTAAAGCAGTTAATGTAGCTATTGTAAAATAGTTAAAGCAGTTAATGTAGCTAATGTAAAATAGTTAAAGCAGTTAATGTAGCTAAAGTAAAATAGTTAAAGCAGTTAATGTAGCTAATGTAAAATAGTTAAAGCAGTTAATGTAGCTAATGTAAAATAGTTAAAGCAGTTAATGTAGCTAATGTAAAATAGTTAAAGCACTTAATGTAGCTAATGTAAAATAGTTAATGTAGTTAATGTAGTTTACGTAAAATAGTTAAAGTAGCTAATGTAGCTAATGTAAAATAGTTAAAGCACTTAATGTAGCTAATGTAAAATAGTTAATGTAGTTAATGTAGTTTACGTAAAATAGTTAAAGTAGCTAATGTAGCTAATGTAAAATAGTTAAAGTAGTTAATGTAGCTAATGTAAAATAGTTAAAGCACTTAATGTAGCTAATGTAAAATAGTTAATGTAGTTAATGTAGTTTACGTAAAATAGTTAAAGTAGCTAATGTAGCTAATGTAAAATAGTTAAAGCACTTAATGTAGCTAATGTAAAATAGTTAATGTAGTTAATGTAGTTTACGTAAAATAGTTAAAGTAGTTAATGTAGCTAATGTAAAATAGTTAAAGCACTTAATGTAGCTAATGTAAAATAGTTAATGTAGTTAATGTAGTTTACGTAAAATAGTTAAAGTAGTTAATGTAGCTAATGTAAAATAGTAAAAGCACTTAATGTAGCTAATGTAAAATAGTTAAAGTAGTTAATGTAGCTAATGTAAAATAGTTAAAGCACTTAATGTAGCTAATGTAAAATAGTTAATGTAGTTAATGTAGTTTACGTAAAATAGTTAAAGTAGCTAATGTAGCTAATGTAAAATAGTTAAAGCACTTAATGTAGCTAATGTAAAATAGTTAATGTAGTTAATGTAGTTTACGTAAAATAGTTAAAGTAGCTAATGTAGCTAATGTAAAATAGTTAAAGTAGTTAATGTAGCTAATGTAAAATAGTTAAAGCACTTAATGTAGCTAATGTAAAATAGTTAATGTAGTTAATGTAGTTTACGTAAAATAGTTAAAGTAGCTAATGTAGCTAATGTAAAATAGTTAAAGCACTTAATGTAGCTAATGTAAAATAGTTAATGTAGTTAATGTAGTTTACGTAAAATAGTTAAAGTAGTTAATGTAGCTAATGTAAAATAGTTAAAGCACTTAATGTAGCTAATGTAAAATAGTTAATGTAGTTAATGTAGTTTACGTAAAATAGTTAAAGTAGTTAATGTAGCTAATGTAAAATAGTAAAAGCACTTAATGTAGCTAATGTAAAATAGTTAAAGTAGTTAATGTAGCTAATGTAAAATAGTTAAAGCACTTAATGTAGCTAATGTAAAATAGTTAATGTAGTTAATGTAGTTTACGTAAAATAGTTAAAGTAGCTAATGTAGCTAATGTAAAATAGTTAAAGCACTTAATGTTGCTAATGTAAAATAGTTAATGTAGTTAATGTAGTTTACGTAAAATAGTTAAAGTAGTTAATGTAGCTAATGTAAAATAGTTAAAGCACTTAATGTAGCTAATGTAAAATAGTTAATGTAGTTAATGTAGTTTACGTAAAATAGTTAAAGTAGTTAATGTAGCTAATGTAAAATAGTTAAAGTAGTTAATGTAGCTAATGTAAAATAGTTAAAGCACTTAATGTAGCTAATGTAAAATAGTTAATGTAGTTAATGTAGTTTACGTAAAATAGTTAAAGTAGCTAATGTAGCTAATGTAAAATAGTTAAAGCACTTAATGTAGCTAATGTAAAATAGTTAATGTAGTTAATGTAGTTTACGTAAAATAGTTAAAGTAGTTAATGTAGCTAATGTAAAATAGTTAAAGCACTTAATGTAGCTAATGTAAAATAGTTAATGTAGTTAATGTAGTTTACGTAAAATAGTTAAAGTAGTTAATGTAGCTAATGTAAAATAGTAAAAGCACTTAATGTAGCTAATGTAAAATAGTTAATGTAGTTAATGTAGTTTGCGTAAAATAGTTAAAGTAGCTAATGTAGCTAATGTAAAATAGTTAAAGCACTTAATGTAGCTAATGTAAAATAGTTAAAGCAGTTAATGTAGCTAATGTAAAATAGTTAAAGCAGTTAATGTAGCTAATGTAGTTTACATAAAATAGTTAAAGTAGCTAATGTAGCTAATGTAAAATAGTTAAAGCACTTAATGTAGCTAATGTAAAATAGTTAAAGCAGTTAATGTAGCTAATGTAAAATAGTTAAAGCAGTTAATGTAGCTAATGTAAAACAGTTAAAGCAGTTAATGTAGCTAATGTAAAATAGTTAAAGCACTTAATGTAGCTAATGTAAAATAGTTAAAGCAGTTAATGTAGCTAATGTAAAATAGTTAAAGCAGTTAATGTAGCTAATGTAAAATAGTTAAAGCAGTTAAAGTAGTTTACGCAAAATAAAGTAACTAATGTACCTAATGTAAAATAAAGTAGTTAATGTAGCTAATGTAAAACAATGTAGATAACGTAGTTAAAGTAGTTAATGTAGTTAAAGTAGCTAGTGTAGTTAATGTAGTTAAAGTATTTTATGTAGTTAATGTAGCGAATGTAAAACAATCTTCAACTTTTAATAAAAAGGCATATGTTTAGAGTGATGTAAGAATTTTAATTCCTAAAACAATTTCATATATATATGCTTCAGAATTGCAACATCTACATCAAGTAGCTATTGATAATAACTTTCCATCTTCCTTGGTTGATAGTATGTTTAAAAAAGCTAGCAAAAGATTTCTGTTATATAATAATACAAACTTGAAACAAATTGAAAAGACAGGTTGTCTATAAGAAGTTCAGTTTCCATCCAGGATTGGTTCAAAAATTTGAAAATATTTTTAAACAGTTCAATATACAACTAACCTACAAAAGTAACTTTACATAAAATGTTCTAAACAAACCATTGTCTAATTCTGTGGATATTGTGAAAAAATATGGTGTTGTGTGTTAGATTGTATTCTCTTTGCAAAAGAGAAGCGATGTTTTGTTGTTTGTTGCTAAGGACGCAAATAAAGATTTGTTGATCAGAAGCCGAGAGTTATTTGTGTTTAGATTTTATAACGTTTTCACCATAATTAAATAAAATTGCACTTCATTTAGTTTGTTAACGTGTAATACGTAACATCTGGCGACCGCGACAGGACTGGTTGTGCAGTTATTTTAATTGATGAAAAGAAAACACGAAATATAGACAGGCGTAATAAAATGGTGGAAGTGATCTCGTTAAAAAGAGAAAGAACACAATTACGCCGTTCGTTTTCTCGAGCTTATAATGCATTTCAGAGCAAGATCAAGGAAGTCAATATAGTACATGAAGATATTTTGACATGTTTTAAGATCCTTGAAGACAAAGCTGATAGATTATTCGTACTTGACGAACGAATCCGTGAAGCTTGCAGTGTCCGCGAAGTTGAAAGTGAAGATGAAGCTACGGAGTTTGAAGAAATAGAAGCATACCGTGACAAGTGGGTAATAGCTAAATGTGAGTACGAAAAGTCTGTAAGAGCTGAAGTGCAGTGTGATGCTTCTTCTGTGAGGTCAGATACGTCCCAATCCAGCAGATTGCTCACGAAATTGCCGAAGTTGTCACTTGTCAAATTCTCGGGAGATATTAAGCAATGGCTACCATTCTGGGCACAGTTTAAGAGAATTCATGAAAGTAATGAATTACAGGACGTAGAAAAAATTTTGTATTTAAGAGAATCTATGACCCCAGGCACGAGAGCCTACGAGCTGGTAAATGGATTTCCCCCGACTGCCGAGAATTATTTTAAAGCTGTACAACTATTAGAAGAGCGCTATGGACGTAGAGACTTGCTAATAGAAATTTATGTGAGGGATATAATTAATCTAGTGACAGAAAAGCCGCCGCTTTCAGTTTTGTATGACAAGATTGAGGTTAATGTCAGGTCCTTAGAAACAATGGGATTAACAACAGACAACTACGCTGCATTATTGTTCCCTCTAGTGGAGTCATGTTTAAGTGATGAACTTATCCGCATTTGGCAAAGAAAAGAAGAAAATATGCGAGAATATGGGTCACAGGAGAAACTGAAAAATATTTTAAAGTTTTTGAAATCGGAAGTGGAAATTGACGAGTACCTGCAACTTACGAGGAAGATTAGTAACGCTAATGTAATTGATACAATGAAGAATGTAAAATATTTGAAGAAATGTCCAACTCCTAGTGCACAGGGCTTAGTGGCAACTCTAGGAGTATTAAATGTCTGTGTTTTCTGTGGTGAAGAGAACCATTTGTCGTCAGGGTGTCCACAGGCTAAAAGGATGACATCTGAAGAAAAGAAGACAGTTGTCACAGAAAGGTGCCTGTTTTAAATGTCTCAAGATTGGACATACTGCTAGAAGATGTCACATGCGTCTCTCGTGTAATATCTGTAAACGACAGCACTATCCAATCATGTGTGATATCTCCGAAAAGAAATTACAGGAAGAAAGACAGGCAGAATTAAAATCGAAGTCAGTTACTAATTTTTGTATTAATTATTCTTGTGTGTACCTCCAGACAATCATAGTTAAAATAGTTTTTGGATATAAGGTGGAAGTTGTGCGTGCTCTTCTGGATTCAGCATCTCAACATTCATATATCTCGGAAGATTTAGCGTCGAGAATAGGACTTAAAGCAACTCAGAAGATCACTTTGAGTCATTCTGTTTTTGGAGGTCGGACCGAATCGGCAGTAGAACACAAAGTATTTAAGGTTGTCCTTCAGAATCTAGATAATTCTAATCAGTTAGAATTAACTGCCCTTGGTCAGCATATTATTTGTACTCATGTACCTCGTCTTACAGCAGAGCAAGTGAAGGAGCTAAGACTTATTCATCTGGATGTAGGAGAGGATAAAGATATCGAGATTCTTATTGGTGCAGACTTCTTGGGATCGGTACTCTCCGACGAGTGCAAAAGAGTAGGAGGGTTGACTGCTATGAAGACTGCTTTAGGGTGGACTGTATTCGGTCAAGACGTGTTCATACCAAGTAAGCAGAGTGAGACAACACCTATTCTACTCAACCTAGAAAAGATCTGCAACCTATGGGAATTGGACGTGCTAGGAATACAGGATCCGATAATAGAAAGGAAGAAACAGCAGTTGGAGGAACAAGCAAGGAGGAACTTCATCGAAACAGTAAAGATAAACGAAGATGGAAGGTATGAAGTTCAGCTTCCTTGGTTGAATGATCATCTCCCTTTGGATTCTGCATACGACTTAGCAGCAAAACGACTGGAAGTTACTAGAAGAAAACTGGAAGCGAGTGGATACTTAGAAGAATATGATAAAGTTTTTAAATGTTGGCTAGATGAAGGAATAATAGAAGAAATTCCAACCATTGAGACAGACATTTGTGGTCACTACTTGCCTCATCGACCTGTTATCAAGAATTCATCAACAACACCTATTCGACCAGTCTTTGATGCCTCGGCAAGAAAGGGTAATAGTCATTCTCTAAATGACTGTTTAGAAAAGGGCCCAAATCTGATTCAGCTTATTCCTTCTCTCCTCATCAAGTTCCGGAAGAAAAAAATTGGTGTTATTGCTGATATTCGTAAAGCCTTTCTTCAGATTTCCGTGGCACCTGAAGATCGTGACTTTCTGAGATTCCTATGGGGAAAAGATAAAATCAGAACATACCGACACAAACGAGTAGTTTTCGGAGTGACATCGAGCCCTTTTCTGCTGGGAGCTGTAATTGAACATCTCTTGCAAAATGCCTTGAAAGATGCATGGGAAAATGAAGATATTTCAACTACTGGCATTATTGAACAACTGAAAGAGAGCTTTTATGTCGACAACTGTGTAACAAGTGTTTCGAATGAAGGTGAACTAGAACTGTTAATTAGAGTTGCCCAAGATGTTCTTGCTCGTCACCAATTTGAGCTTAGAGGGTGGGAGAGCTCGTATATTGTGTATGAAGGTGAGGATAAGATGTCATCTGTTCTGGGAATACGATGGAATCGTACGGACGATACTCTTAGTTTAAACTGTGACCACCTAAAGGAACTGTCACCAGAGAAGATAACGAAAAGAGTGATGCTGTCAGTTGTACACAAGGTTTATGATCCAATTGGATTTGCAGTTCCGGTTATGTTATTGCCTAAGCTACTGCTCCAAGAACTGCATAAATATTCCTGGGATGCTGAGATACCTAAGGAAATCTTAACTAAGTTTAAAAGGTGGCTCACTGCACTGGAAAAAATCAGTAGACTACAGATTCCTAGAAGGCTTCCAGAGACACATCTGAATTGCAGCCTGCATGCTTTTTGTGATGCCAGTCGAGATGCCTACGCAACAGTGATATTTCTGTGGGCATGCACCGAGACAGGAGTTCATGTTCAACTCCTCCAAGAGAAATCGAGGGTGGCTCCACTGCGTCGACCTACTATTCCGTGTCTTGAATTAATGGCAGCTACAATTAATACACGTTTGTTATCATCTATAAAAAATGATATTAATGTTGAAGATGTTTATTTGTGGACCGATTCGACAACAGTATTGGCATGGATAAAACGAGAAGTTCTGTGGTCAGTGTTTGTTGAGAACAGAGTTCGAGAGATCAGACAACTGACACAAAAGGAATGTTGGAGACACGTGCCAGGTGTGCTGAATCCTGCTGACCTGCCTACCCGGGGATGTACAACAGCAGAACTCCTGGCGTCAAAATGGTGGGAGGGACCATCCTGGCTATACCGTCTCATGAGTGGCCTACAGACTGTTGTAGTGTAAATGAAGAAATCGTGCTTGAGAGGCAAAAATCCGCTACAGTTCTCTTGGTATCGGAAAATTCACAGGACTCAGACTGGTACTACAAATATTTTTCTCGATTTGAGAAAATAGTCAGGTTCATTGGATGGATTAAAAGGTTCGTCTCAAACTATAAGTCTACAAGTCCACAGCGAGGAGAACCTACATGTTCAGAGATAGAAGAGAGTGAAAAAACAGTGATTAAGTTGATTCACAGACAGCATTTCCATGGAATTGAGGATCAGAAACTTACATCAGTGGTGACATTCCTGGATAAACATGGCATTCTGCGAGTGAAGACAAGAATAATTGAGATGACATCCCAGAATTCCGACAACCTGCTGTCTTACCTGCAGACAGTCCTGTAGTTCAGCGACTGATTTATGATGTTCATGTTCGACATGGACATACTGGACCACAGACTCTGGGTATTCTCAGAGAGAAATTTTGGATCCTAAATGGAAGAAGGATTGTGAGGTCAACCATACGAAGATGTGTCATCTGTAGGAGGTACAAGAGAGAACGACTGAAGGTCACTACGCCACCTCTACCAAAAGATCGTGTGAGAGATGCAAAGGTTTTTGAAATTGTTGGTGTTGACTTAACTGGCCCATTATTTGTGAAGGATGGTCAGAAGGTATGGATTTGCCTGTTCACATGCGCAGTTTATCGTGCCATACATTTGGAACTGCTTACGTCACTATCCACAGATTCATTTCTTCAAGGTTTACGAAGGTTTGTTTCACGCCGAGGAAGGCCTTCCACAATCTTCTGTGATAATGGAACGAATTTTAGAGGTGCCCATAATATGATGATTAAACTTGACTGGCATAACATAGAAGTGTATAGCAGCATCCAATGTATCACATGGAAGTTTAATCCACCCACAGCATCCTGGTGGGGTGGGTGGTGGGAGAGATTGATTGAACTTGTGAAAGATGCCCTGCGTAAGGTCCTTGGGAAATCGTGCCTAACTATTGAGGAATTACTGACTCTGCTATGTGAGTGTGAAGCCCTTGTTAACAGCCACCCTCTGACTGCAGAAACTGAAGATCCTCATGACCTAAGGCCTATCACGCCCGTCCTGTTTTTACAAGAGGTTCAAGAAATAGGTGTAGCAGATCTTGATCAGATAGATGAAGACTGACTTAAAAGAAGGGCAGCATATTGTCTGCAGTTAAGAAATGCACTGCGTCAGCGATTCCGTAGAGAGTACCTCGGACAGTTACTGCTCAAGCGGAACCAGCATGATCACGTGAAAAAAGGGGATGTTGTATTAGTTGAAGCAGACAACCTGAAGAGACTTGAGTGGCCGCTTGGAGTAATTGAGGAACTCCTGCCTGGAAAGGATGGGCGAACTTGTGTTGTAAGGGTACGAACAAAGAATGGAATTATAATGCATCCTGTTCAACGTTTGGTTCCCTTAGAGTGTTCTACACAATTATCTGAGGAGACTACCCCGAAGACTGATTCCTCAGAGCAGAGAGAAGATCTCAATGGGACCTCACAGTGCAGAGACATATTGTCTACTTGTAGTGGGAGATTGGTGAAGCGCCCTGCAAGATTTTATAAATGAGCCTCTCGTGTTGCAATTTTTTGAAGTTCCAAAATTGCAAGGTGGGAGAATGTTGTGTGTTAGATTGTATTCTCTTTGCAAAAGAGAAGCGATGTTTTGTTGTTTGTTGCTAAGGACGCAAATAAAGATTTGTTGATCAGAAGCCGAGAGTTATTTGTGTTTAGATTTTATAACGTTTTCACCATAATTAAATAAAATTGCACTTCATTTAGTTTGTTAACGTGTAATACGTAACATATGGCATTTATCAAATCAATTGTCCAGATTGCATAGATATTTATATTGGAAAAACAAAAAGAAATTTAAAAAGTAGACTTAAAGAACATCAAAGAAATATTAAACTGAAACAAATTGGATAGAACAGCTGTTGCCAACCATTTCTGGAATTCACAACATTATATTGGCCAAGAGATACAACTATTAAATCAATTCTAGAATCTTCTCATTTAGATATTTGGATAAAAATGTACATCATAAGTAATAAGGAAATAGTTGTTAAATTTGATATGACTTATTTAGACCCCATTTTGCAACTACTGACTTCAGAGGAAGAAAGAAGAATGATTCTGAACACCAACTTCTACCACCAGAGGGCAGAAGAAGATTCCATGTTTGGAAAAGTCAACAATCAGAGCTTGCAGTTATCCACATCCACATTGCCTGAAGATGGAAGGTTGCCTTCAGAGAAGCGCTATCCAGCTACAACCAATTTAAGTGATGAGTATATATATATATATGAAATCTGTTCTAAGAATTAAAATAATATAAAATAGTTAATGTAGTTAAAGTAGTTAATGTAGATAATCCAGTTAAAGTAGCTAACGTACTTAACATACATAATGTAGATAATGCAGTTAAAGTAGTTAATGTAAAATAGTTAATATAGCTAATGTAGCGAATGTAGTTATTGTAGTTAATGTAGTTATTGTAGCTAAACTAGCTATTGTAGTTATTGAGCTTAATGTAGATAATGTAGCTAAAATAGTTATTGTAGCTAATGTAGTTAATGCAGCTAAAGTAGTTAATGCAGCTAAAGTAGTTAATGTACTTAGAGTAGCTAAAGTATTTAATGTACTTAGAGTAGCTAAAGTAGTTAATATACTTAGAGTAGCTAAAGTAGTTAATGTACCTAGAGTAGCTAAAGTAGTTAATGTACCTAGAGTAGCTAAAGTAGTTATGTACTTAGAGTAGCTAAAGTAGTTAATGTACCTAGAGTAGCTAAACTATTTAATGTACCTAGAGTAGCTAAAGTAGTTAATGTACCTAGAGTAGCTAAAGTAGTTAATGTACTTAGAGTAGCTAAAGTAGTTAATGTACTTAGAGTAGCTAAAGTAGTTAATGTACCTAGAGTAGCTAAAGTAGTTAATGTACCTAGAGTAGCTAAAGTAGTTAATGTACCTAGAGTAGCTAAAGTAGTTAATGTACCTAGAGTAGCTAAAGTAGTTAATGTACCTAGAGTAGCTAAAGTAGTTAATGTACCTAGAGTAGCTAAAGTATTTAATGTACCTAGAGTAGCTAAAGTATTTAATGTACCTACAGTAGCTAAAGTAGTTAATGTACCTAGAGTAGCTAAGGTAGTTAATGTACCTAGAGTAGCTAAAGTAGTTAATGTACCTAGAGTAGCTAAAGTAGTTAATGTACTCAGAGTAGCTAAAGTAGTTAATGTACTCAGAGTAGCTAAAGTAGTTAATGTACTCAGAGTAGCTAAAGTATTTAATGTACTCAGAGTAGCTAAAGTATTTAATGTACCTAGAGTAGCCAAAGTATTTAATGTACCTAGAGTAGCCAACGTAGTTAATGTACCTAGAGTAGCTAAAGTAGTTAATGTACCTAGAGTAGCTAAAGTAGTTAATGTACCTAGAGTAGCTGAAGTAGTTAATGTACTTAGAGTAGCTGAAGTAGTTAATGTACTTAGAGTAGCTAAAGTATTTAATGTACCTAGAGTAGCTAAAGTATTTAATGTACCTAGAGTAGCTAAAGCAGTTAATGTACCTATAGTAGCTAAAGTAGTTAATGTACTTAGAGTAGCTAAAGTAGTTAATGTACTTAGAGTAGCTAAAGTAGTTAATGTACTTAGAGTAGCTAAAGTATTTAATGTACTTAGAGTAGCTAAAGTATTTGATGTACTTAGAGTAGCTAAGGTAGTTAATGTACTTAGAGTAGCTAAGGTAGTTAATGTACTTAGAGTAGCTAAAGTATTTAATGTACTTAGAGTAGCTAAAGTAGTTAATGTACTTAGAGTAGCTAAAGTATTTAATGTACTTAGAGTAGCTAAAGTAGTTAATGTACCTAGAGTAACTAAAGTATTTAATGTACTTAGAGTAGCTAAAGTATTTAATGTACTTAGAGTAGCTAAAGTAGTTACTGTACTTAGAGTAGCTAAAGTAGTTAATGTACTTAGAGTAGCTAAAGTAGTTAATGTACTTAGAGTAGCTAAAGTAGTTAATGTACTTAGAGTAGCTAAAGTAGTTAATGTACCTAGAGTAGCTAAAGTAGTTAATGTACCTAGAGTAGCTAAAGTATTTAATGTACCTAGAGTAGCTAAAGTAGTTATGTACTTAGAGTAGCTAAAGTATTTAATGTACCTAGAGTAGCTAAAGTAGTTAATGTACCTAGAGTAGCTAAAGTAGTTATGTACTTAGAGTAGCTAAAGTAGTTATGTACCTAGAGTAGCTAAAGTATTTAATGTACCTAGAGTAGCTAAAGTAGTTAATGTACCTAGAGTAGCTAAAGTAGTTAATGTACCTAGAGTAGCTAAAGTATTTAATGTACCTAGAGTAGCTAAAGTATTTAATGTACCTAGAGTAGCTAAAGTATTTAATGTACCTAGAGTAGCTAAAGTATTTAATGTACCTAGAGTAGCTAAAGTATTTAATGTACCTAGAGTAGCTAAAGTAGTTAATGTACCTAGAGTAGCTAAAGTAGTTAATGTACCTAGAGTAGCTAAAGTAGTTAATGTACCTAGAGTAGCTAAAGTAGTTAATGTACTCAGAGTAGCTAAAGTAGTTAATGTACTCAGAGTAGCTAAAGTATTTAATGTACTCAGAGTAGCTAAAGTATTTAATGTACCTAGAGTAGCCAAAGTAGTTAATGTACCTAGAGTAGCCAAAGTAGTTAATGTACCTAGAGTAGCCAAAGTAGTTAATGTACCTAGAGTAGCTGAAGTAGTTAATGTACTTAGAGTAGCTGAAGTAGTTAATGTACTTAGAGTAGCTAAAGTATTTAATGTACCTAGAGTAGCTAAAGTATTTAATGTACCTAGAGTAGCTAAAGCAGTTAATGTACCTATAGTAGCTAAAGTATTTAATGTACTTAGAGTAGCTAAAGTAGTTAATGTACTTAGAGTAGCTAAAGTAGTTAATGTACTTAGAGTAGCTAAAGTAGTTAATGTACTTAGAGTAGCTAAAGTAATTAATGTACTTAGAGTAGCTAAAGTATTTGATGTACTTAGAGTAGCTAAGGTAGTTAATGTACTTAGAGTAGCTGAAGTATTTAATGTACTTAGAGTAGCTAAAGTAGTTAATGTACTTAGAGTAGCTAAAGTAGCTAATGTACTTAGAGTAGCTAAAGTAGTTAATGTACTTAGAGTAGCTAAAGTAGTTAATGTACTTAGAGTAGCTAAAGTAGTTAATGTACTTAGAGTAGCTAAAGTAGTTAATGTACCTAGAGTAGCTAAAGTAGTTAATGTACCTAGAGTAGCTAAGGTAGTTAATGTACTTAGAGTAGCTAAGGTAGTTAATGTACTTAGAGTAGCTAAGGTAGTTAATGTACTTAGAGTAGCTAAGGTAGTTAATGTACTTAGAGTAGCTAAAGTAGTTAATGTACTTAGAGTAGCTCAAGTAGTTAATGTACCTAGAGTAGCTGAAGTAGTTAATGTACCTAGAGTAGCTGAAGTAGTTAATGTACCTAGAGTAGCTGAAGTAGTTAATGTACCTAGAGTAGCTGAAGTAGTTAATGTACCTAGAGTAGCTGAAGTAGTTAATGTACCTAGAGTAGCTGAAGTAGTTAATGTACCTAGAGTAGACAAAGTAGTTAATGTACTTAGAGTAGCTAAAGTAGTTAATGAACTTAGAGTAGCTAAAGTAGTTAATGTACTTAGAGTAGCTAAAGTAGTTAATGAACTTAGAGTAGCTAAAGTAGTTAATGAACTTAGAGTAGCTCAAGTAGTTAATGTACCTAGAGTAGCTGAAGTAGTTAATGTACCTAGAGTAGCTGAAGTAGTTAATGTACCTAGAGTAGCTGAAGTAGTTAATGTACCTAGAGTAGCTGAAGTAGTTAATGTACCTAGAGTAGCTGAAGTAGTTAATGTACCTAGAGTAGCTGAAGTAGTTAATGTACCTAGAGTAGCTGAAGTAGTTAATGTACCTAGAGTAGACAAAGTAGTTAATGTACTTAGAGTAGCTAAAGTAGTTAATGAACTTAGAGTAGCTAAAGTAGTTAATGTACTTAGAGTAGCTAAAGTAGTTAATGTACCTAGAGTAGCTAAAGTAGTTAATGTACCTAGAGTAGCTAAGGTAGTTAATGTACTTAGAGTAGCTAAGGTAGTTAATGTACTTAGAGTAGCTAAGGTAGTTAATGTACTTAGAGTAGCTAAGGTAGTTAATGTACTTAGAGTAGCTAAAGTAGTTAATGTACTTAGAGTAGCTCAAGTAGTTAATGTACCTAGAGTAGCTGAAGTAGTTAATGTACCTAGAGTAGCTGAAGTAGTTAATGTACCTAGAGTAGCTGAAGTAGTTAATGTACCTAGAGTAGCTGAAGTAGTTAATGTACCTAGAGTAGCTGAAGTAGTTAATGTACCTAGAGTAGCTGAAGTAGTTAATGTACCTAGAGTAGCTGCAGTAGTTAATGTACCTAGAGTAGCTGAAGTAGTTAATGTACCTAGAGTAGACAAAGTAGTTCATGTACCTAGAGTAGACAAAGTAGTTCATGTACTTAGAGTAGACAAAGTAGTTCATGTACTTAGAGTAGCTGAAGTAGTTAATGTACTTAGAGTAGCTGAAGTAGTTAATGTACTTAGAGTAGCTAAAGTAGTTAATGTACTTAGAGTAGCTAAAGTAGTTAATGTACTTAGAGTAGCTAAAGTAGTTAATGTACTTAGAGTAGCTAAAGTAGTTAATGTACTTAGAGTAGCTAAAGTAGTTAATGTACTTAGAGTAGCTAAAGTAGTTAATGAACTTAGAGTAGCTAAAGTAGTTAATGTACTTAGAGTAGCTAAAGTAGTTAATGAACTTAGAGTAGCTAAAGTAGTTAATGAACTTAGAGTAGCTAAAGTAGTTAATGTACTTAGAGTAGCTAAAGTAGTTAATGTACTTAGAGTAGCTAAAGTAGTTAATGTAGTTAGAGTAGCTAAAGTAGTTAATGTACCTAGAGTAGCTAAAGTAGTTAATGTACCTAGAGTAGCTAAAGTAGTTAATGTACCTAGAGTAGCTAAAGTATTTAATGTACCTAGAGTAGCTAAAGTATTTAATGTACTCAGAGTAGCTAAAGTATTTAATGTACTCAGAGTAGCTGAAGTAGTTAATGTACCTACAGTAGCTGAAGTAGTTAATGTACCTAGAGTAGCTGAAGTAGTTAATGTACCTAGAGTAGCTGAAGTAGTTAATGTACTTAGAGTAGCTGAAGTAGTTAATGTACCTAGAGTAGCTGAAGTAGTTAATGTACCTAGAGTAGCTGAAGTAGTTAGTGTACCTAGAGTAGCTAAAGTAGTTAATGTACTCAGAGTAGCTAAAGTAGTTAATGTACTCAGAGTAGCTAAAGTAGTTAATGTACTCAGAGTAGCTAAAGTAGTTAATGTACTCAGAGTAGATAAAGTAGTTAATGTACCTAGAGTAGCTAAAGTAGTTAATGTACCTAGAGTAGCTAAAGTATTTAATGTACTCAGAGTAGCTAAAGTATTTAATGTACTCAGAGTAGCTAAAGTATTTAATGTACCTAGAGTAGCTGAAGTAGTTAATGTACCTAGAGTAGCTGAAGTAGTTAATGTACCTAGAGTAGCTGAAGTAGTTAATGTACCTAGAGTAGCTAAAGTAGTTAGTGTACCTAGAGTAGCTTAAGTAGTTAATGTACCTAGAGTAGCTAAAGTAGTTAATGTACTTAGAGTAGCTAAAGTAGTTAATGTACTTAGAGTAGCTAAAGTAGTTAATGTACCTAGAGTAGCTAAAGTAGTTAATGTACTTAGAGTAGCTAAAGTAGTTAATGTACCTAGAGTAGCTAAAGTATTTAATGTACCTAGAGTAGCTAAAGTAGTTAATGTGCCTAGAGTAGCTAAAGTATTTAATGTACTCAGAGTAGCTAAAGTATTTAATGTACCTAGAGTAGCTAAAGTAGTTAATGTACCTAGAGTAGCTAAAGTAGTTAATGTACTTAGAGTAGCTAAAGTAGTTAATGTACCTAGAGTAGCTAAAGTATTTAATGTACTTAGAGTAGCTAAAGTATTTAATGTACTTAGAGTAGCTAAAGTAGTTAATGTACTTAGAGTAGCTAAAGTAGTTAATGTACTTAGAGTAGCTAAAGTAGTTAATGTACTTAGAGTAGCTAAAGTATTTAATGTACCTATAGTAGCTAAAGTATTTAATGTACCTAGAGTAGCTAAAGTAGTTAATGTACTTAGAGTAGCTAAAGTAGTTAATGTACTTAGAGTAGCTAAAGTAGTTAATGTACTTAGAGTAGCTAAAGTAGTTAATGTACCTAGAGTAGCTAAAGTAGTTAATGTACCTAGAGTAGCTAAAGTATTTAATGTACCTAGAGTAGCTAAAGTAGTTATGTACTTAGAGTAGCTAAAGTAGTTAATGTGCCTAGAGTAGCTAAAGTATTTAATGTACCTAGAGTAGCTAAAGTAGTTAATGTACCTAGAGTAGCTAAAGTAGTTAATGTACTTAGAGTAGCTAAAGTAGTTAATGTACCTAGAGTAGCTAAAGTAGTTAATGTACCTAGAGTAGCTAAAGTAGTTAATGTACCTAGAGTAGCTAAAGTATTTAATGTACCTAGAGTAGCTAAAGTAGTTAATGTACCTAGAGTAGCTAAAGTATTTAATGTACCTAGAGTAGCTAAAGTATTTAATGTACCTAGAGTAGCTAAAGTATTTAATCTACTCAGAGTAGCTAAAGTATTTAATCTACTCAGAGTAGCTAAAGTATTTAATGTACCTAGAGTAGCTAAAGTAGTTAATGTACCTAGAGTAGCTAAAGTAGTTAATGTACCTAGAGTAGCTAAAGTATTTAATGTACCTAGAGTAGCTAAAGTATTTAATGTACCTAGAGTAGCTAAAGTATTTAATGTACCTAGAGTAGCTAAAGTATTTAATGTACCTAGAGTAGCTAAAGTATTTAATGTACCTAGAGTAGCTAAAGTATTTAATGTACCTAGAGTAGCTAAAGTAGTTAATGTACCTAGAGTAGCTAAAGTAGTTAATGTACCTAGAGTAGCTAAAGTAGTTAATGTACCTAGAGTAGCTAAAGTAGTTAATGTACCTAGAGTAGCTAAAGTAGTTAATGTACTCAGAGTAGCTAAAGTAGTTAATGTACTCAGAGTAGCTAAAGTAGTTAATGTACTCAGAGTAGCTAAAGTATTTAATGTACTCAGAGTAGCTAAAGTATTTAATGTACCTAGAGTAGCCAAAGTATTTAATGTACCTAGAGTAGCCAAAGTAGTTAATGTACCTAGAGTAGCCAAAGTAGTTAATGTACCTAGAGTTGCCAAAGTAGTTAATGTACCTAGAGTAGCTGAAGTAGTTAATGTACTTAGAGTAGCTGAAGTAGTTAATGTACTTAGAGTAGCTAAAGTATTTAATGTACCTAGAGTAGCTAAAGTATTTAATGTACCTAGAGTAGCTAAAGCAGTTAATGTACCTATAGTAGCTAAAGTATTTAATGTACTTAGAGTAGCTAAAGTAGTTAATGTACTTAGAGTAGCTAAAGTAGTTAATGTACTTAGAGTAGCTAAAGTAGTTAATGTACCTAGAGTAGCTAAAGTAGTTAATGTACCTAGAGTAGCTAAAGTAGTTAATGTACTCAGAGTAGCTAAAGTAGTTAATGTACTCAGAGTAGCTAAAGTAGTTAATGTACTCAGAGTAGCTAAAGTAGTTAATGTACTCAGAGTAGCTAAAGTAGTTAATGTACTCAGAGTAGATAAAGTATTTAATGTACCTAGAGTAGCTAAAGTAGTTATGTACTTAGAGTAGCTAAAGTAGTTAATGTACCTAGAGTAGCTAAAGTATTTAATGTACCTAGAGTAGCTAAAGAAGTTAATGTACCTAGAGTAGCTAAAGTAGTTAATGTACTTAGAGTAGCTAAAGTAGTTAATGTACTTAGAGTAGCTAAAGTAGTTAATGTACCTAGAGTAGCTAAAGTATTTAATGTACCTAGAGTAGCTAAAGTATTTAATGTACCTAGAGTAGCTGAAGTAGTTAATGTACCTAGAGTAGCTGAAGTAGTTAATGTACCTAGAGTAGCTGAAGTAGTTAATGTACCTAGAGTAGCTGCAGTAGTTAATGTACCTAGAGTAGCTGAAGTAGTTAATGTACCTAGAGTAGACAAAGTAGTTCATGTACTTAGAGTAGACAAAGTAGTTCATGTACTTAGAGTAGACAAAGTAGTTAATGTACTTAGAGTAGCTGAAGTAGTTAATGTACTTAGAGTAGCTGAAGTAGTTAATGTACTTAGAGTAGCTAAAGTAGTTAATGTACTTAGAGTAGCTAAAGTAGTTAATGTACTTAGAGTAGCTAAAGTAGTTAATGTACTTAGAGTAGCTAAAGTAGTTAATGTACTTAGAGTAGCTAAAGTAGTTAATGTACTTAGAGTAGCTAAAGTAGTTAATGAACTTAGAGTAGCTAAAGTAGTTAATGTACTTAGAGTAGCTAAAGTAGTTAATGTACCTAGAGTAGCTAAAGTAGTTAATGTACCTAGAGTAGCTAAAGTAGTTAATGTACTCAGAATAGCTAAAGTAGTTAATGTACTCAGAGTAGCTAAAGTATTTAATGTACTCAGAGTAGCTAAAGTATTTAATGTACTCAGAGTAGCTAAGGTAGTTAATGTACTTAGAGTAGCTAAGGTAGTTAATGTACTTAGAGTAGCTAAAGTATTTAATGTACTTAGAGTAGCTAAAGTAGTTAATGTACTTAGAGTAGCTAAAGTATTTAATGTACTTAGAGTAGCTAAAGTAGTTAATGTACCTAGAGTAACTAAAGTATTTAATGTACTTAGAGTAGCTAAAGTATTTAATGTACTTAGAGTAGCTAAAGTAGTTACTGTACTTAGAGTAGCTAAAGTAGTTAATGTACTTAGAGTAGCTAAAGTAGTTAATGTACTTAGAGTAGCTAAAGTAGTTAATGTACTTAGAGTAGCTAAAGTAGTTAATGTACCTAGAGTAGCTAAAGTAGTTAATGTACCTAGAGTAGCTAAAGTATTTAATGTACCTAGAGTAGCTAAAGTAGTTATGTACTTAGAGTAGCTAAAGTATTTAATGTACCTAGAGTAGCTAAAGTAGTTAATGTACCTAGAGTAGCTAAAGTAGTTATGTACTTAGAGTAGCTAAAGTAGTTATGTACCTAGAGTAGCTAAAGTATTTAATGTACCTAGAGTAGCTAAAGTAGTTAATGTACCTAGAGTAGCTAAAGTAGTTAATGTACCTAGAGTAGCTAAAGTATTTAATGTACCTAGAGTAGCTAAAGTATTTAATGTACCTAGAGTAGCTAAAGTATTTAATGTACCTAGAGTAGCTAAAGTATTTAATGTACCTAGAGTAGCTAAAGTATTTAATGTACCTAGAGTAGCTAAAGTAGTTAATGTACCTAGAGTAGCTAAAGTAGTTAATGTACCTAGAGTAGCTAAAGTAGTTAATGTACCTAGAGTAGCTAAAGTAGTTAATGTACTCAGAGTAGCTAAAGTAGTTAATGTACTCAGAGTAGCTAAAGTATTTAATGTACTCAGAGTAGCTAAAGTATTTAATGTACTCAGAGTAGCCAAAGTAGTTAATGTACCTAGAGTAGCCAAAGTAGTTAATGTACCTAGAGTAGCCAAAGTAGTTAATGTACCTAGAGTAGCCGAAGTAGTTAATGTACCTAGAGTAGCTGAAGTAGTTAATGTACTTAGAGTAGCTAAAGTATTTAATGTACCTAGAGTAGCTAAAGTATTTAATGTACCTAGAGTAGCTAAAGCAGTTAATGTACCTATAGTAGCTAAAGTATTTAATGTACTTAGAGTAGCTAAAGTAGTTAATGTACTTAGAGTAGCTAAAGTAGTTAATGTACTTAGAGTAGCTAAAGTAGTTAATGTACTTAGAGTAGCTAAAGTAATTAATGTACTTAGAGTAGCTAAAGTATTTGATGTACTTAGAGTAGCTAAGGTAGTTAATGTACTTAGAGTAGCTGAAGTATTTAATGTACTTAGAGTAGCTAAAGTAGTTAATGTACTTAGAGTAGCTAAAGTAGCTAATGTACTTAGAGTAGCTAAAGTAGTTAATGTACTTAGAGTAGCTAAAGTAGTTAATGTACTTAGAGTAGCTAAAGTAGTTAATGTACTTAGAGTAGCTAAAGTAGTTAATGTACCTAGAGTAGCTAAAGTAGTTAATGTACCTAGAGTAGCTAAGGTAGTTAATGTACTTAGAGTAGCTAAGGTAGTTAATGTACTTAGAGTAGCTAAGGTAGTTAATGTACTTAGAGTAGCTAAAGTAGTTAATGTACTTAGAGTAGCTCAAGTAGTTAATGTACCTAGAGTAGCTGAAGTAGTTAATGTACCTAGAGTAGCTGAAGTAGTTAATGTACCTAGAGTAGCTGAAGTAGTTAATGTACCTAGAGTAGCTGAAGTAGTTAATGTACCTAGAGTAGCTGAAGTAGTTAATGTACCTAGAGTAGCTGAAGTAGTTAATGTACCTAGAGTAGCTGAAGTAGTTAATGTACCTAGAGTAGACAAAGTAGTTAATGTACTTAGAGTAGCTAAAGTAGTTAATGAACTTAGAGTAGCTAAAGTAGTTAATGTACTTAGAGTAGCTAAAGTAGTTAATGACCTTAGAGTAGCTAAAGTAGTTAATGAACTTAGAGTAGCTCAAGTAGTTAATGTACCTAGAGTAGCTGAAGTAGTTAATGTACCTAGAGTAGCTGAAGTAGTTAATGTACCTAGAGTAGCTGAAGTAGTTAATGTACCTAGAGTAGCTGAAGTAGTTAATGTACCTAGAGTAGCTGAAGTAGTTAATGTACCTAGAGTAGCTGAAGTAGTTAATGTACCTAGAGTAGCTGAAGTAGTTAATGTACCTAGAGTAGACAAAGTAGTTAATGTACTTAGAGTAGCTAAAGTAGTTAATGAACTTAGAGTAGCTAAAGTAGTTAATGTACTTAGAGTAGCTAAAGTAGTTAATGTACCTAGAGTAGCTAAAGTAGTTAATGTACCTAGAGTAGCTAAGGTAGTTAATGTACTTAGAGTAGCTAAGGTAGTTAATGTACTTAGAGTAGCTAAGGTAGTTAATGTACTTAGAGTAGCTAAGGTAGTTAATGTACTTAGAGTAGCTAAAGTAGTTAATGTACTTAGAGTAGCTCAAGTAGTTAATGTACCTAGAGTAGCTGAAGTAGTTAATGTACCTAGAGTAGCTGAAGTAGTTAATGTACCTAGAGTAGCTGAAGTAGTTAATGTACCTAGAGTAGCTGAAGTAGTTAATGTACCTAGAGTAGCTGAAGTAGTTAATGTACCTAGAGTAGCTGAAGTAGTTAATGTACCTAGAGTAGCTGCAGTAGTTAATGTACCTAGAGTAGCTGAAGTAGTTAATGTACCTAGAGTAGACAAAGTAGTTCATGTACTTAGAGTAGACAAAGTAGTTCATGTACTTAGAGTAGACAAAGTAGTTCATGTACTTAGAGTAGCTGAAGTAGTTAATGTACTTAGAGTAGCTGAAGTAGTTAATGTACTTAGAGTAGCTAAAGTAGTTAATGTACTTAGAGTAGCTAAAGTAGTTAATGTACTTAGAGTAGCTAAAGTAGTTAATGAACTTAGAGTAGCTAAAGTAGTTAATGAACTTAGAGTAGCTAAAGTAGTTAATGTACTTAGAGTAGCTAAAGTAGTTAATGTACTTAGAGTAGCTAAAGTAGTTAATGTAGTTAGAGTAGCTAAAGTAGTTAATGTACCTAGAGTAGCTAAAGTAGTTAATGTACCTAGAGTAGCTAAAGTAGTTAATGTACCTAGAGTAGCTAAAGTATTTAATGTACCTAGAGTAGCTAAAGTATTTAATGTACTCAGAGTAGCTAAAGTATTTAATGTACTCAGAGTAGCTGAAGTAGTTAATGTACCTAGAGTAGCTGAAGTAGTTAATGTACCTAGAGTAGCTGAAGTAGTTAATGTACCTAGAGTAGCTGAAGTAGTTAATGTACTTAGAGTAGCTGAAGTAGTTAATGTACCTAGAGTAGCTGAAGTAGTTAATGTACCTAGAGTAGCTGAAGTAGTTAGTGTACCTAGAGTAGCTAAAGTAGTTAATGTACTCAGAGTAGCTAAAGTAGTTAATGTACTCAGAGTAGCTAAAGTAGTTAATGTACTCAGAGTAGCTAAAGTAGTTAATGTACTCAGAGTAGATAAAGTAGTTAATGTACCTAGAGTAGCTAAAGTAGTTAATGTACCTAGAGTAGCTAAAGTATTTAATGTACTCAGAGTAGCTAAAGTATTTAATGTACTCAGAGTAGCTAAAGTATTTAATGTACCTAGAGTAGCTGAAGTAGTTAATGTACCTAGAGTAGCTGAAGTAGTTAATGTACCTAGAGTAGCTGAAGTAGTTAATGTACCTAGAGTAGCTAAAGTAGTTAGTGTACCTAGAGTAGCTTAAGTAGTTAATGTACCTAGAGTAGCTAAAGTAGTTAATGTACTTAGAGTAGCTAAAGTAGTTAATGTACTTAGAGTAGCTAAAGTAGTTAATGTACCTAGAGTAGCTAAAGTAGTTAATGTACTTAGAGTAGCTAAAGTAGTTAATGTACCTAGAGTAGCTAAAGTATTTAATGTACCTAGAGTAGCTAAAGTAGTTAATGTGCCTAGAGTAGCTAAAGTATTTAATGTACTTAGAGTAGCTAAAGTAGTTAATGTACTTAGAGTAGCTAAAGTAGTTAATGTACTTAGAGTAGCTAAAGTAGTTAATGTACTTAGAGTAGCTAAAGTAGTTAATGAACTTAGAGTAGCTAAAGTAGTTAATGTACTTAGAGTAGCTAAAGTAGTTAATGAACTTAGAGTAGCTAAAGTAGTTAATGAACTTAGAGTAGCTAAAGTAGTTAATGTACTTAGAGTAGCTAAAGTAGTTAATGTACTTAGAGTAGCTAAAGTAGTTAATGTAGTTAGAGTAGCTAAAGTAGTTAATGTACCTAGAGTAGCTAAAGTAGTTAATGTACCTAGAGTAGCTAAAGTAGTTAATGTACCTAGAGTAGCTAAAGTATTTAATGTACCTAGAGTAGCTAAAGTATTTAATGTACTCAGAGTAGCTAAAGTATTTAATGTACTCAGAGTAGCTGAAGTAGTTAATGTACCTAGAGTAGCTGAAGTAGTTAATGTACCTAGAGTAGCTGAAGTAGTTAATGTACCTAGAGTAGCTGAAGTAGTTAATGTACTTAGAGTAGCTGAAGTAGTTAATGTACCTAGAGTAGCTGAAGTAGTTAATGTACCTAGAGTAGCTGAAGTAGTTAGTGTACCTAGAGTAGCTAAAGTAGTTAATGTACTCAGAGTAGCTAAAGTAGTTAATGTACTCAGAGTAGCTAAAGTAGTTAATGTACTCAGAGTAGCTAAAGTAGTTAATGTACTCAGAGTAGATAAAGTAGTTAATGTACCTAGAGTAGCTAAAGTAGTTAATGTACCTAGAGTAGCTAAAGTATTTAATGTACTCAGAGTAGCTAAAGTATTTAATGTACTCAGAGTAGCTAAAGTATTTAATGTACCTAGAGTAGCTGAAGTAGTTAATGTACCTAGAGTAGCTGAAGTAGTTAATGTACCTAGAGTAGCTGAAGTAGTTAATGTACCTAGAGTAGCTAAAGTAGTTAGTGTACCTAGAGTAGCTTAAGTAGTTAATGTACCTAGAGTAGCTAAAGTAGTTAATGTACTTAGAGTAGCTAAAGTAGTTAATGTACTTAGAGTAGCTAAAGTAGTTAATGTACCTAGAGTAGCTAAAGTAGTTAATGTACTTAGAGTAGCTAAAGTAGTTAATGTACCTAGAGTAGCTAAAGTATTTAATGTACCTAGAGTAGCTAAAGTAGTTAATGTGCCTAGAGTAGCTAAAGTATTTAATGTACTCAGAGTAGCTAAAGTATTTAATGTACCTAGAGTAGCTAAAGTAGTTAATGTACCTAGAGTAGCTAAAGTAGTTAATGTACTTAGAGTAGCTAAAGTAGTTAATGTACCTAGAGTAGCTAAAGTATTTAATGTACTTAGAGTAGCTAAAGTATTTAATGTACTTAGAGTAGCTAAAGTAGTTAATGTACTTAGAGTAGCTAAAGTAGTTAATGTACTTAGAGTAGCTAAAGTAGTTAATGTACTTAGAGTAGCTAAAGTATTTAATGTACCTATAGTAGCTAAAGTATTTAATGTACCTAGAGTAGCTAAAGTAGTTAATGTACTTAGAGTAGCTAAAGTAGTTAATGTACTTAGAGTAGCTAAAGTAGTTAATGTACTTAGAGTAGCTAAAGTAGTTAATGTACCTAGAGTAGCTAAAGTAGTTAATGTACCTAGAGTAGCTAAAGTATTTAATGTACCTAGAGTAGCTAAAGTAGTTATGTACTTAGAGTAGCTAAAGTAGTTAATGTGCCTAGAGTAGCTAAAGTATTTAATGTACCTAGAGTAGCTAAAGTAGTTAATGTACCTAGAGTAGCTAAAGTAGTTAATGTACTTAGAGTAGCTAAAGTAGTTAATGTACCTAGAGTAGCTAAAGTAGTTAATGTACCTAGAGTAGCTAAAGTAGTTAATGTACCTAGAGTAGCTAAAGTATTTAATGTACCTAGAGTAGCTAAAGTAGTTAATGTACCTAGAGTAGCTAAAGTATTTAATGTACCTAGAGTAGCTAAAGTATTTAATGTACCTAGAGTAGCTAAAGTATTTAATCTACTCAGAGTAGCTAAAGTATTTAATCTACTCAGAGTAGCTAAAGTATTTAATGTACCTAGAGTAGCTAAAGTAGTTAATGTACCTAGAGTAGCTAAAGTAGTTAATGTACCTAGAGTAGCTAAAGTATTTAATGTACCTAGAGTAGCTAAAGTATTTAATGTACCTAGAGTAGCTAAAGTATTTAATGTACCTAGAGTAGCTAAAGTATTTAATGTACCTAGAGTAGCTAAAGTATTTAATGTACCTAGAGTAGCTAAAGTATTTAATGTACCTAGAGTAGCTAAAGTATTTAATGTACCTAGAGTAGCTAAAGTAGTTAATGTACCTAGAGTAGCTAAAGTAGTTAATGTACCTAGAGTAGCTAAAGTAGTTAATGTACCTAGAGTAGCTAAAGTAGTTAATGTACTTAGAGTAGCTAAAGTAGTTAATGTACTCAGAGTAGCTAAAGTAGTTAATGTACTCAGAGTAGCTAAAGTAGTTAATGTACTCAGAGTAGCTAAAGTATTTAATGTACTCAGAGTAGCTAAAGTATTTAATGTACCTAGAGTAGCCAAAGTATTTAATGTACCTAGAGTAGCCAAAGTAGTTAATGTACCTAGAGTAGCCAAAGTAGTTAATGTACCTAGAGTTGCCAAAGTAGTTAATGTACCTAGAGTAGCTGAAGTAGTTAATGTACTTAGAGTAGCTGAAGTAGTTAATGTACTTAGAGTAGCTAAAGTATTTAATGTACCTAGAGTAGCTAAAGTATTTAATGTACCTAGAGTAGCTAAAGCAGTTAATGTACCTATAGTAGCTAAAGTATTTAATGTACTTAGAGTAGCTAAAGTAGTTAATGTACTTAGAGTAGCTAAAGTAGTTAATGTACTTAGAGTAGCTAAAGTAGTTAATGTACCTAGAGTAGCTAAAGTAGTTAATGTACCTAGAGTAGCTAAAGTAGTTAATGTACTCAGAGTAGCTAAAGTAGTTAATGTACTCAGAGTAGCTAAAGTAGTTAATGTACTCAGAGTAGCTAAAGTAGTTAATGTACTCAGAGTAGCTAAAGTAGTTAATGTACTCAGAGTAGATAAAGTATTTAATGTACCTAGAGTAGCTAAAGTAGTTATGTACTTAGAGTAGCTAAAGTAGTTAATGTACCTAGAGTAGCTAAAGTATTTAATGTACCTAGAGTAGCTAAAGAAGTTAATGTACCTAGAGTAGCTAAAGTAGTTAATGTACTTAGAGTAGCTAAAGTAGTTAATGTACTTAGAGTAGCTAAAGTAGTTAATGTACCTAGAGTAGCTAAAGTATTTAATGTACCTAGAGTAGCTAAAGTATTTAATGTACCTAGAGTAGCTGAAGTAGTTAATGTACCTAGAGTAGCTGAAGTAGTTAATGTACCTAGAGTAGCTGAAGTAGTTAATGTACCTAGAGTAGCTGAAGTAGTTAATGTACCTAGAGTAGCTGCAGTAGTTAATGTACCTAGAGTAGCTGAAGTAGTTAATGTACCTAGAGTAGACAAAGTAGTTCATGTACTTAGAGTAGACAAAGTAGTTCATGTACTTAGAGTAGACAAAGTAGTTAATGTACTTAGAGTAGCTGAAGTAGTTAATGTACTTAGAGTAGCTGAAGTAGTTAATGTACTTAGAGTAGCTAAAGTAGTTAATGTACTTAGAGTAGCTAAAGTAGTTAATGTACTTAGAGTAGCTAAAGTAGTTAATGTACTTAGAGTAGCTAAAGTAGTTAATGTACTTAGAGTAGCTAAAGTAGTTAATGTACTTAGAGTAGCTAAAGTAGTTAATGAACTTAGAGTAGCTAAAGTAGTTAATGTACTTAGAGTAGCTAAAGTAGTTAATGTACCTAGAGTAGCTAAAGTAGTTAATGTACCTAGAGTAGCTAAAGTAGTTAATGTACTCAGAATAGCTAAAGTAGTTAATGTACTCAGAGTAGCTAAAGTATTTAATGTACTCAGAGTAGCTAAAGTATTTAATGTACTCAGAGTAGCTAAGGTAGTTAATGTACTTAGACTAGCTAAGGTAGTTAATGTACTTAGAGTAGCTAAAGTATTTAATGTACTTAGAGTAGCTAAAGTAGTTAATGTACTTAGAGTAGCTAAAGTATTTAATGTACTTAGAGTAGCTAAAGTAGTTAATGTACCTAGAGTAACTAAAGTATTTAATGTACTTAGAGTAGCTAAAGTATTTAATGTACTTAGAGTAGCTAAAGTAGTTACTGTACTTAGAGTAGCTAAAGTAGTTAATGTACTTAGAGTAGCTAAAGTAGTTAATGTACTTAGAGTAGCTAAAGTAGTTAATGTACTTAGAGTAGCTAAAGTAGTTAATGTACCTAGAGTAGCTAAAGTAGTTAATGTACCTAGAGTAGCTAAAGTATTTAATGTACCTAGAGTAGCTAAAGTAGTTATGTACCTAGAGTAGCTAAAGTATTTAATGTACCTAGAGTAGCTAAAGTAGTTAATGTACCTAGAGTAGCTAAAGTAGTTATGTACTTAGAGTAGCTAAAGTAGTTATGTACCTAGAGTAGCTAAAGTATTTAATGTACCTAGAGTAGCTAAAGTAGTTAATGTACCTAGAGTAGCTAAAGTAGTTAATGTACCTAGAGTAGCTAAAGTATTTAATGTACCTAGAGTAGCTAAAGTATTTAATGTACCTAGAGTAGCTAAAGTATTTAATGTACCTAGAGTAGCTAAAGTATTTAATGTACCTAGAGTAGCTAAAGTATTTAATGTACCTAGAGTAGCTAAAGTAGTTAATGTACCTAGAGTAGCTAAAGTAGTTAATGTACCTAGAGTAGCTAAAGTAGTTAATGTACCTAGAGTAGCTAAAGTAGTTAATGTACTCAGAGTAGCTAAAGTAGTTAATGTACTCAGAGTAGCTAAAGTATTTAATGTACTCAGAGTAGCTAAAGTATTTAATGTACCTAGAGTAGCCAAAGTAGTTAATGTACCTAGAGTAGCCAAAGTAGTTAATGTACCTAGAGTAGCCAAAGTAGTTAATGTACCTAGAGTAGCTGAAGTAGTTAATGTACTTAGAGTAGCTGAAGTAGTTAATGTACTTAGAGTAGCTAAAGTATTTAATGTACCTAGAGTAGCTAAAGTATTTAATGTACCTAGAGTAGCTAAAGCAGTTAATGTACCTATAGTAGCTAAAGTATTTAATGTACTTAGAGTAGCTAAAGTAGTTAATGTACTTAGAGTAGCTAAAGTAGTTAATGTACTTAGAGTAGCTAAAGTAGTTAATGTACTTAGAGTAGCTAAAGTAATTAATGTACTTAGAGTAGCTAAAGTATTTGATGTACTTAGAGTAGCTAAGGTAGTTAATGTACTTAGAGTAGCTGAAGTATTTAATGTACTTAGAGTAGCTAAAGTAGTTAATGTACTTAGAGTAGCTAAAGTAGCTAATGTACTTAGAGTAGCTAAAGTAGTTAATGTACTTAGAGTAGCTAAAGTAGTTAATGTACTTAGAGTAGCTAAAGTAGTTAATGTACTTAGAGTAGCTAAAGTAGTTAATGTACCTAGAGTAGCTAAAGTAGTTAATGTACCTAGAGTAGCTAAGGTAGTTAATGTACTTAGAGTAGCTAAGGTAGTTAATGTACTTAGAGTAGCTAAGGTAGTTAATGTACTTAGAGTAGCTAAAGTAGTTAATGTACTTAGAGTAGCTCAAGTAGTTAATGTACTTAGAGTAGCTCAAGTAGTTAATGTACCTAGAGTAGCTGAAGTAGTTAATGTACCTAGAGTAGCTGAAGTAGTTAATGTACCTAGAGTAGCTGAAGTAGTTAATGTACCTAGAGTAGCTGAAGTAGTTAATGTACCTAGAGTAGCTGAAGTAGTTAATGTACCTAGAGTAGCTGAAGTAGTTAATGTACCTAGAGTAGCTGAAGTAGTTAATGTACCTAGAGTAGACAAAGTAGTTAATGTACTTAGAGTAGCTAAAGTAGTTAATGAACTTAGAGTAGCTAAAGTAGTTAATGTACTTAGAGTAGCTAAAGTAGTTAATGAACTTAGAGTAGCTAAAGTAGTTAATGAACTTAGAGTAGCTCAAGTAGTTAATGTACCTAGAGTAGCTGAAGTAGTTAATGTACCTAGAGTAGCTGAAGTAGTTAATGTACCTAGAGTAGCTGAAGTAGTTAATGTACCTAGAGTAGCTGAAGTAGTTAATGTGCCTAGAGTAGCTAAAGTATTTAATGTACTCAGAGTAGCTAAAGTATTTAATGTACCTAGAGTAGCTAAAGTAGTTAATGTACCTAGAGTAGCTAAAGTAGTTAATGTACTTAGAGTAGCTAAAGTAGTTAATGTACCTAGAGTAGCTAAAGTATTTAATGTACTTAGAGTAGCTAAAGTATTTAATGTACTTAGAGTAGCTAAAGTAGTTAATGTACTTAGAGTAGCTAAAGTAGTTAATGTACTTAGAGTAGCTAAAGTAGTTAATGTACTTAGAGTAGCTAAAGTATTTAATGTACCTATAGTAGCTAAAGTATTTAATGTACCTAGAGTAGCTAAAGTAGTTAATGTACTTAGAGTAGCTAAAGTAGTTAATGTACTTAGAGTAGCTAAAGTAGTTAATGTACTTAGAGTAGCTAAAGTAGTTAATGTACCTAGAGTAGCTAAAGTAGTTAATGTACCTAGAGTAGCTAAAGTATTTAATGTACCTAGAGTAGCTAAAGTAGTTATGTACTTAGAGTAGCTAAAGTAGTTAATGTGCCTAGAGTAGCTAAAGTATTTAATGTACCTAGAGTAGCTAAAGTAGTTAATGTACCTAGAGTAGCTAAAGTAGTTAATGTACTTAGAGTAGCTAAAGTAGTTAATGTACCTAGAGTAGCTAAAGTAGTTAATGTACCTAGAGTAGCTAAAGTAGTTAATGTACCTAGAGTAGCTAAAGTATTTAATGTACCTAGAGTAGCTAAAGTAGTTAATGTACCTAGAGTAGCTAAAGTATTTAATGTACCTAGAGTAGCTAAAGTATTTAATGTACCTAGAGTAGCTAAAGTATTTAATCTACTCAGAGTAGCTAAAGTATTTAATCTACTCAGAGTAGCTAAAGTAGTTAATGTACTTAGAGTAGCTAAAGTAGTTAATGTACCTAGAGTAGCTAAAGTATTTAATGTACTTAGAGTAGCTAAAGTATTTAATGTACTTAGAGTAGCTAAAGTAGTTAATGTACTTAGAGTAGCTAAAGTAGTTAATGTACTTAGAGTAGCTAAAGTAGTTAATGTACTTAGAGTAGCTAAAGTATTTAATGTACCTATAGTAGCTAAAGTATTTAATGTACCTAGAGTAGCTAAAGTAGTTAATGTACTTAGAGTAGCTAAAGTAGTTAATGTACTTAGAGTAGCTAAAGTAGTTAATGTACTTAGAGTAGCTAAAGTAGTTAATGTACCTAGAGTAGCTAAAGTAGTTAATGTACCTAGAGTAGCTAAAGTATTTAATGTACCTAGAGTAGCTAAAGTAGTTATGTACTTAGAGTAGCTAAAGTAGTTAATGTGCCTAGAGTAGCTAAAGTATTTAATGTACCTAGAGTAGCTAAAGTAGTTAATGTACCTAGAGTAGCTAAAGTAGTTAATGTACTTAGAGTAGCTAAAGTAGTTAATGTACCTAGAGTAGCTAAAGTAGTTAATGTACCTAGAGTAGCTAAAGTAGTTAATGTACCTAGAGTAGCTAAAGTATTTAATGTACCTAGAGTAGCTAAAGTAGTTAATGTACCTAGAGTAGCTAAAGTATTTAATGTACCTAGAGTAGCTAAAGTATTTAATGTACCTAGAGTAGCTAAAGTATTTAATCTACTCAGAGTAGCTAAAGTATTTAATCTACTCAGAGTAGCTAAAGTAGTTAATGTACCTAGAGTAGCTAAAGTAGTTAATGTACCTAGAGTAGCTAAAGTATTTAATGTACCTAGAGTAGCTAAAGTATTTAATGTACCTAGAGTAGCTAAAGTATTTAATGTACCTAGAGTAGCTAAAGTATTTAATGTACCTAGAGTAGCTAAAGTATTTAATGTACCTAGAGTAGCTAAAGTAGTTAATGTACCTAGAGTAGCTAAAGTAGTTAATGTACCTAGAGTAGCTAAAGTAGTTAATGTACCTAGAGTAGCTAAAGTAGTTAATGTACTTAGAGTAGCTAAAGTAGTTAATGTACTCAGAGTAGCTAAAGTAGTTAATGTACTCAGAGTAGCTAAAGTAGTTAATGTACTCAGAGTAGCTAAAGTATTTAATGTACTCAGAGTAGCTAAAGTATTTAATGTACCTAGAGTAGCCAAAGTATTTAATGTACCTAGAGTAGCCAAAGTAGTTAATGTACCTAGAGTAGCCAAAGTAGTTAATGTACCTAGAGTTGCCAAAGTAGTTAATGTACCTAGAGTAGCTGAAGTAGTTAATGTACTTAGAGTAGCTAAAGTATTTAATGTACCTAGAGTAGCTAAAGTATTTAATGTACCTAGAGTAGCTAAAGTATTTAATGTACTTAGAGTAGCTAAAGTAGTTAATGTACTTAGAGTAGCTAAAGTAGTTAATGTACTTAGAGTAGCTAAAGTAGTTAATGTACCTAGAGTAGCTAAAGTAGTTAATGTACTTAGAGTAGCTAAAGTAGTTAATGTACCTAGAGTAGCTAAAGTAGTTAATGTACCTAGAGTAGCTAAAGTAGTTAATGTACTCAGAATAGCTAAAGTAGTTAATGTACTCAGAGTAGCTAAAGTATTTAATGTACTCAGAGTAGCTAAAGTATTTAATGTACTCAGAGTAGCTTAAGTATTTAATGTACTTAGAGTAGCTAAAGTATTTAATGTACTCAGAGTAGCTTAAGTATTTAATGTACTTAGAGTAGCTAAAGTATTTAATGTACTTAGAGTAGCTAAAGTAGTTAATGTACTTAGGGTAGCTAAAGTAGTTAATGTACTTAGAGTAGCTAAAGTAGTTAATGTACTTAGAGTAGCTAAAGTAGTTAATGTACCTAGAGTAGCTAAAGTAGTTAATGTACTTAGAGTAGCTAAAGTAGTTAATGTACTCAGAGTAGCTAAAGTAGTTAATGTACTCAGAGTAGTTAAAGTAGTTAATGTACTCAGAGTAGCTAAAGTATTTAATGTACTCAGAGTAGCTAAAGTATTTAATGTACCTAGAGTAGCCAAAGTATTTAATGTACCTAGAGTAGCCAAAGTAGTTAATGTACCTAGAGTAGCCAAAGTAGTTAATGTACCTAGAGTTGCCAAAGTAGTTAATGTACCTAGAGTAGCTGAAGTAGTTAATGTACTTAGAGTAGCTGAAGTAGTTAATGTACTTAGAGTAGCTAAAGTAGTTAATGTACTTAGAGTAGCTAAAGTATTTAATGTACCTAGAGTAGCTAAAGTATTTAATGTACCTAGAGTAGCTAAAGCAGTTAATGTACCTATAGTAGCTAAAGTATTTAATGTACTTAGAGTAGCTAAAGTAGTTAATGTACTTAGAGTAGCTAAAGTAGATAATGTACTTAGAGTAGCTAAAGTAGTTAATGTACCTAGAGTAGCTAAAGTAGTTAATGTACCTAGAGTAGCTAAAGTAGTTAATGTACTCAGAGTAGCTAAAGTAGTTAATGTACTCAGAGTAGCTAAAGTAGTTAATGTACTCAGAGTAGCTAAAGTAGTTAATGTACTCAGAGTAGCTAAAGTAGTTAATGTACTCAGAGTAGATAAAGTATTTAATGTACCTAGAGTAGCTAAAGTAGTTATGTACTTAGAGTAGCTAAAGTAGTTAATGTACCTAGAGTAGCTAAAGTATTTAATGTACCTAGAGTAGCTAAAGAAGTTAATGTACCTAGAGTAGCTAAGGTAGTTAATGTACTTAGAGTAGCTAAGGTAGTTAATGTACTTAGAGTAGCTAAGGTAGTTAATGTACTTAGAGTAGCTAAGGTAGTTAATGTACTTAGAGTAGCTAAGGTAGTTAATGTACTTAGAGTAGCTAAAGTAGTTAATGTACTTAGAGTAGCTAAAGTAGTTAATGTACCTAGAGTAGCTAAAGTAGTTAATGTACCTAGAGTAGCTAAGGTAGTTAATGTACTTAGAGTAGCTAAGGTAGTTAATGTACTTAGAGTAGCTAAGGTAGTTAATGTACTTAGAGTAGCTAAGGTAGTTAATGTACTTAGAGTAGCTAAAGTAGTTAATGTACTTAGAGTAGCTCAAGTAGTTAATGTACCTAGAGTAGCTGAAGTAGTTAATGTACCTAGAGTAGCTGAAGTAGTTAATGTACCTAGAGTAGCTGAAGTAGTTAATGTACCTAGAGTAGCTGAAGTAGTTAATGTACCTAGAGTAGCTGAAGTAGTTAATGTACCTAGAGTAGCTGCAGTAGTTAATGTACCTAGAGTAGCTGAAGTAGTTAATGTACCTAGAGTAGACAAAGTAGTTCATGTACTTAGAGTAGACAAAGTAGTTCATGTACTTAGAGTAGACAAAGTAGTTCATGTACTTAGAGTAGCTGAAGTAGTTCATGTACTTAGAGTAGCTGAAGTAGTTAATGTACTTAGAGTAGCTAAAGTAGTTAATGTACTTAGAGTAGCTAAAGTAGTTAATGTACTTAGAGTAGCTAAAGTAGTTAATGTACTTAGAGTAGCTAAAGTAGTTAATGTACTTAGAGTAGCTAAAGTAGTTAATGTACTTAGAGTAGCTAAAGTAGTTAATGAACTTAGAGTAGCTAAAGTAGTTAATGTACTTAGAGTAGCTAAAGTAGTTAATGAACTTAGAGTAGCTAAAGTAGTTAATGAACTTAGAGTAGCTAAAGTAGTTAATGTACTTAGAGTAGCTAAAGTAGTTAATGTACTTAGAGTAGCTAAAGTAGTTAATGTAGTTAGAGTAGCTAAAGTAGTTAATGTACCTAGAGTAGCTAAAGTAGTTAATGTACCTAGAGTAGCTAAAGTAGTTAATGTACCTAGAGTAGCTAAAGTATTTAATGTACCTAGAGTAGCTAAAGTATTTAATGTACTCAGAGTAGCTAAAGTATTTAATGTACTCAGAGTAGCTGAAGTAGTTAATGTACCTAGAGTAGCTGAAGTAGTTAATGTACCTAGAGTAGCTGAAGTAGTTAATGTACCTAGAGTAGCTGAAGTAGTTAATGTACTTAGAGTAGCTGAAGTAGTTAATGTACCTAGAGTAGCTGAAGTAGTTAATGTACCTAGAGTAGCTGAAGTAGTTAGTGTACCTAGAGTAGCTAAAGTAGTTAATGTACTCAGAGTAGCTAAAGTAGTTAATGTACTCAGAGTAGCTAAAGTAGTTAATGTACTCAGAGTAGCTAAAGTAGTTAATGTACTCAGAGTAGATAAAGTAGTTAATGTACCTAGAGTAGCTAAAGTAGTTAATGTACCTAGAGTAGCTAAAGTATTTAATGTACTCAGAGTAGCTAAAGTATTTAATGTACTCAGAGTAGCTAAAGTATTTAATGTACCTAGAGTAGCTGAAGTAGTTAATGTACCTAGAGTAGCTGAAGTAGTTAATGTACCTAGAGTAGCTGAAGTAGTTAATGTACCTAGAGTAGCTAAAGTAGTTAATGTACTTAGAGTAGCTAAAGTAGTTAATGTACCTAGAGTAGCTAAAGTATTTAATGTACCTAGAGTAGCTAAAGTAGTTAATGTGCCTAGAGTAGCTAAAGTATTTAATGTACTCAGAGTAGCTAAAGTATTTAATGTACCTAGAGTAGCTAAAGTAGTTAATGTACCTAGAGTAGCTAAAGTAGTTAATGTACTTAGAGTAGCTAAAGTAGTTAATGTACCTAGAGTAGCTAAAGTATTTAATGTACTTAGAGTAGCTAAAGTATTTAATGTACTTAGAGTAGCTAAAGTATTTAATGTACTTAGAGTAGCTAAAGTAGTTAATGTACTTAGAGTAGCTAAAGTAGTTAATGTACTTAGAGTAGCTAAAGTATTTAATGTACCTATAGTAGCTAAAGTATTTAATGTACCTAGAGTAGCTAAAGTAGTTAATGTACTTAGAGTAGCTAAAGTAGTTAATGTACTTAGAGTAGCTAAAGTAGTTAATGTACTTAGAGTAGCTAAAGTAGTTAATGTACCTAGAGTAGCTAAAGTAGTTAATGTACCTAGAGTAGCTAAAGTATTTAATGTACCTAGAGTAGCTAAGGTAGTTATGTACTTAGAGTAGCTAAAGTAGTTAATGTGCCTAGAGTAGCTAAAGTATTTAATGTACCTAGAGTAGCTAAAGTAGTTAATGTACCTAGAGTAGCTAAAGTAGTTAATGTACTTAGAGTAGCTAAAGTAGTTAATGTACCTAGAGTAGCTAAAGTAGTTAATGTACCTAGAGTAGCTAAAGTAGTTAATGTACCTAGAGTAGCTAAAGTATTTAATGTACCTAGAGTAGCTAAAGTAGTTAATGTACCTAGAGTAGCTAAAGTATTTAATGTACCTAGAGTAGCTAAAGTATTTAATGTACCTAGAGTAGCTAAAGTATTTAATCTACTCAGAGTAGCTAAAGTATTTAATCTACTCAGAGTAGCTAAAGTATTTAATGTACCTAGAGTAGCTAAAGTAGTTAATGTACCTAGAGTAGCTAAAGTAGTTAATGTACCTAGAGTAGCTAAAGTATTTAATGTACCTAGAGTAGCTAAAGTATTTAATGTACCTAGAGTAGCTAAAGTATTTAATGTACCTAGAGTAGCTAAAGTATTTAATGTACCTAGAGTAGCTAAAGTATTTAATGTACCTAGAGTAGCTAAAGTATTTAATGTACCTAGAGTAGCTAAAGTAGTTAATGTACCTAGAGTAGCTAAAGTAGTTAATGTACCTAGAGTAGCTAAAGTAGTTAATGTACCTAGAGTAGCTAAAGTAGTTAATGTACTCAGAGTAGCTAAAGTAGTTAATGTACTCAGAGTAGCTAAAGTAGTTAATGTACTCAGAGTAGCTAAAGTAGTTAATGTACTCAGAGTAGCTAAAGTAGTTAATGTACTCAGAGTAGCTAAAGTATTTAATGTACCTAGAGTAGCCAAAGTATTTAATGTACCTAGAGTAGCCAAAGTAGTTAATGTACCTAGAGTAGCCAAAGTAGTTAATGTACCTAGAGTTGCCAAAGTAGTTAATGTACCTAGAGTAGCTGAAGTAGTTAATGTACTTAGAGTAGCTGAAGTAGTTAATGTACTTAGAGTAGCTAAAGTATTTAATGTACCTAGAGTAGCTAAAGTATTTAATGTACCTAGAGTAGCTAAAGCAGTTAATGTACCTATAGTAGCTAAAGTATTTAATGTACTTAGAGTAGCTAAAGTAGTTAATGTACTTAGAGTAGCTAAAGTAGTTAATGTACTTAGAGTAGCTAAAGTAGTTAATGTACCTAGAGTAGCTAAAGTAGTTAATGTACCTAGAGTAGCTAAAGTAGTTAATGTACTCAGAGTAGCTAAAGTAGTTAATGTACTCAGAGTAGCTAAAGTAGTTAATGTACTCAGAGTAGCTAAAGTAGTTAATGTACTCAGAGTAGCTAAAGTAGTTAATGTACTCAGAGTAGATAAAGTATTTAATGTACCTAGAGTAGCTAAAGTAGTTATGTACTTAGAGTAGCTAAAGTAGTTAATGTACCTAGAGTAGCTAAAGTATTTAATGTACCTAGAGTAGCTAAAGAAGTTAATGTACCTAGAGTAGCTAAAGTAGTTAATGTACTTAGAGTAGCTAAAGTAGTTAATGTACTTAGAGTAGCTAAAGTAGTTAATGTACCTAGAGTAGCTAAAGTATTTAATGTACCTAGAGTAGCTAAAGTATTTAATGTACCTAGAGTAGCTGAAGTAGTTAATGTACCTAGAGTAGCTGAAGTAGTTAATGTACCTAGAGTAGCTGAAGTAGTTAATGTACCTAGAGTAGCTGCAGTAGTTAATGTACCTAGAGTAGCTGAAGTAGTTAATGTACCTAGAGTAGACAAAGTAGTTCATGTACTTAGAGTAGACAAAGTAGTTCATGTACTTAGAGTAGACAAAGTAGTTAATGTACTTAGAGTAGCTGAAGTAGTTAATGTACTTAGAGTAGCTGAAGTAGTTAATGTACTTAGAGTAGCTAAAGTAGTTAATGTACTTAGAGTAGCTAAAGTAGTTAATGTACTTAGAGTAGCTAAAGTAGTTAATGTACTTAGAGTAGCTAAAGTAGTTAATGTACTTAGAGTAGCTAAAGTAGTTAATGTACTTAGAGTAGCTAAAGTAGTTAATGAACTTAGAGTAGCTAAAGTAGTTAATGTACTTAGAGTAGCTAAAGTAGTTAATGTACCTAGAGTAGCTAAAGTAGTTAATGTACTTAGAGTAGCTAAAGTAGTTAATGTACTCAGAATAGCTAAAGTAGTTAATGTACTCAGAGTAGCTAAAGTATTTAATGTACTCAGAGTAGCTAAAGTATTTAATGTACTCAGAGTAGCTTAAGTATTTAATGTACTTAGAGTAGCTAAAGTATTTAATGTACTCAGAGTAGCTTAAGTATTTAATGTACTTAGAGTAGCTAAAGTATTTAATGTACTTAGAGTAGCTAAAGTAGTTAATGTACTTAGGGTAGCTAAAGTAGTTAATGTACTTAGAGTAGCTAAAGTAGTTAATGTACTTAGAGTAGCTAAAGTAGTTAATGTACCTAGAGTAGCTAAAGTAGTTAATGTACTTAGAGTAGCTAAAGTAGTTAATGTACTCAGAGTAGCTAAAGTAGTTAATGTACTCAGAGTAGTTAAAGTAGTTAATGTACTCAGAGTAGCTAAAGTATTTAATGTACTCAGAGTAGCTAAAGTATTTAATGTACCTAGAGTAGCCAAAGTATTTAATGTACCTAGAGTAGCCAAAGTAGTTAATGTACCTAGAGTAGCCAAAGTAGTTAATGTACCTAGAGTTGCCAAAGTAGTTAATGTACCTAGAGTAGCCGAAGTAGTTAATGTACTTAGAGTAGCTGAAGTAGTTAATGTACTTAGAGTAGCTAAAGTAGTTAATGTACTTAGAGTAGCTAAAGTATTTAATGTACCTAGAGTAGCTAAAGTATTTAATGTACCTAGAGTAGCTAAAGCAGTTAATGTACCTATAGTAGCTAAAGTATTTAATGTACTTAGAGTAGCTAAAGTAGTTAATGTACTTAGAGTAGCTAAAGTAGATAATGTACTTAGAGTAGCTAAAGTAGTTAATGTACCTAGAGTAGCTAAAGTAGTTAATGTACCTAGAGTAGCTAAAGTAGTTAATGTACTCAGAGTAGCTAAAGTAGTTAATGTACTCAGAGTAGCTAAAGTAGTTAATGTACTCAGAGTAGCTAAAGTAGTTAATGTACTCAGAGTAGCTAAAGTAGTTAATGTACTCAGAGTAGATAAAGTATTTAATGTACCTAGAGTAGCTAAAGTAGTTATGTACTTAGAGTAGCTAAAGTAGTTAATGTACCTAGAGTAGCTAAAGTATTTAATGTACCTAGAGTAGCTAAAGAAGTTAATGTACCTAGAGTAGCTAAAGTAGTTAATGTACTTAGAGTAGCTAAAGTAGTTAATGTACTTAGAGTAGCTAAAGTAGTTAATGTACCTATAGTAGCTAAAGTATTTAATGTACTTAGAGTAGCTAAAGTAGTTAATGTACTTAGAGTAGCTAAAGTAGTTAATGTACTTAGAGTAGCTAAAGTAGTTAATGTACCTAGAGTAGCTAAAGTAGTTAATGTACCTAGAGTAGCTAAAGTAGTTAATGTACTCAGAGTAGCTAAAGTAGTTAATGTACTCAGAGTAGCTAAAGTAGTTAATGTACTCAGAGTAGCTAAAGTAGTTAATGTACTCAGAGTAGCTAAAGTAGTTAATGTACTCAGAGTAGATAAAGTATTTAATGTACCTAGAGTAGCTAAAGTAGTTATGTACTTAGAGTAGCTAAAGTAGTTAATGTACCTAGAGTAGCTAAAGTATTTAATGTACCTAGAGTAGCTAAAGAAGTTAATGTACCTAGAGTAGCTAAAGTAGTTAATGTACTTAGAGTAGCTAAAGTAGTTAATGTACTTAGAGTAGCTAAAGTAGTTAATGTACCTAGAGTAGCTAAAGTATTTAATGTACCTAGAGTAGCTAAAGTATTTAATGTACCTAGAGTAGCTGAAGTAGTTAATGTACCTAGAGTAGCTGAAGTAGTTAATGTACCTAGAGTAGCTGAAGTAGTTAATGTACCTAGAGTAGCTGCAGTAGTTAATGTACCTAGAGTAGCTGAAGTAGTTAATGTACCTAGAGTAGACAAAGTAGTTCATGTACTTAGAGTAGACAAAGTAGTTCATGTACTTAGAGTAGACAAAGTAGTTAATGTACTTAGAGTAGCTGAAGTAGTTAATGTACTTAGAGTAGCTGAAGTAGTTAATGTACTTAGAGTAGCTAAAGTAGTTAATGTACTTAGAGTAGCTAAAGTAGTTAATGTACTTAGAGTAGCTAAAGTAGTTAATGTACTTAGAGTAGCTAAAGTAGTTAATGTACTTAGAGTAGCTAAAGTAGTTAATGTACTTAGAGTAGCTAAAGTAGTTAATGAACTTAGAGTAGCTAAAGTAGTTAATGTACTTAGAGTAGCTAAAGTAGTTAATGTACCTAGAGTAGCTAAAGTAGTTAATGTACTTAGAGTAGCTAAAGTAGTTAATGTACTCAGAATAGCTAAAGTAGTTAATGTACTCAGAGTAGCTAAAGTATTTAATGTACTCAGAGTAGCTAAAGTATTTAATGTACTCAGAGTAGCTTAAGTATTTAATGTACTTAGAGTAGCTAAAGTATTTAATGTACTCAGAGTAGCTTAAGTATTTAATGTACTTAGAGTAGCTAAAGTATTTAATGTACTTAGAGTAGCTAAAGTAGTTAATGTACTTAGGGTAGCTAAAGTAGTTAATGTACTTAGAGTAGCTAAAGTAGTTAATGTACTTAGAGTAGCTAAAGTAGTTAATGTACCTAGAGTAGCTAAAGTAGTTAATGTACTTAGAGTAGCTAAAGTAGTTAATGTACTCAGAGTAGCTAAAGTAGTTAATGTACTCAGAGTAGTTAAAGTAGTTAATGTACTCAGAGTAGCTAAAGTATTTAATGTACTCAGAGTAGCTAAAGTATTTAATGTACCTAGAGTAGCCAAAGTATTTAATGTACCTAGAGTAGCCAAAGTAGTTAATGTACCTAGAGTAGCCAAAGTAGTTAATGTACCTAGAGTTGCCAAAGTAGTTAATGTACCTAGAGTAGCCGAAGTAGTTAATGTACTTAGAGTAGCTGAAGTAGTTAATGTACTTAGAGTAGCTAAAGTAGTTAATGTACTTAGAGTAGCTAAAGTATTTAATGTACCTAGAGTAGCTAAAGTATTTAATGTACCTATAGTAGCTAAAGTATTTAATGTACTTAGAGTAGCTAAAGTAGTTAATGTACTTAGAGTAGCTAAAGTAGATAATGTACTTAGAGTAGCTAAAGTAGTTAATGTACCTAGAGTAGCTAAAGTAGTTAATGTACCTAGAGTAGCTAAAGTAGTTAATGTACTCAGAGTAGCTAAAGTAGTTAATGTACTCAGAGTAGCTAAAGTAGTTAATGTACTCAGAGTAGCTAAAGTAGTTAATGTACTCAGAGTAGCTAAAGTAGTTAATGTACTCAGAGTAGATAAAGTATTTAATGTACCTAGAGTAGCTAAAGTAGTTATGTACTTAGAGTAGCTAAAGTAGTTAATGTACCTAGAGTAGCTAAAGTATTTAATGTACCTAGAGTAGCTAAAGAAGTTAATGTACCTAGAGTAGCTAAAGTAGTTAATGTACTTAGAGTAGCTAAAGTAGTTAATGTACTTAGAGTAGCTAAAGTAGTTAATGTACCTAGAGTAGCTAAAGTAGTTAATGTACCTAGAGTAGCTAAAGTATTTAATGTACTCAGAGTAGCTGAAGTAGTTAATGTACCTAGAGTAGCTAAAGTATTTAATGTACCTAGAGTAGCTAAAGTAGTTAATGTACCTAGAGTAGCTAAAGTAGTTAATGTACCTAGAGTAGCTAAAGTAGTTAATGTACTCAGAATAGCTAAAGTAGTTAATGTACTCAGAGTAGCTAAAGTATTTAATGTACCTAGAGTAGCTAAAGTATTTAATGTACCTAGAGTAGCTAAAGTATTTAATGTACCTAGAGTAGCTAAAGTATTTAATGTGCCTAGAGTAGCTAAAGTAGTTAATGTACCTAGAGTAGCTAAAGTAGTTAATGTACCTAGAGTAGCTAAAGTAGTTAATGTACTTAGAGTAGCTAAAGTAGTTAATGTACTTAGAGTAGCTAAAGTAGTTAATGTACTTAGAGTAGCTAAAGTAGTTAATGTACTCAGAGTAGCTAAAGTAGTTAATGTACTCAGAGTAGCTAAAGTAGTTAATGTACTCAGAGTAGCTAAAGTATTTAATGTACTCAGAGTAGCTAAAGTATTTAATGTACCTAGAGTAGCTAAAGTATTTAATGTACCTAGAGTAGCCAAAGTAGTTAATGTACCTAGAGTAGCCAAAGTAGTTAATGTACCTAGAGTAGCCAAAGTAGTTAATGTACCTAGAGTAGCTGAAGTAGTTAATGTACTTAGAGTAGCTGAAGTAGTTAATGTACCTAGAGTAGCTAAAGTATTTACTGTACCTAGAGTAGCTAAAGTATTTACTGTACCTAGAGTAGCTAAAGTATTTAATGTACCTAGAGTAGCTAAAGTAGTTAATGTACCTAGAGTAGCTAAAGTATTTAATGTACTTAGAGTAGCTAAAGTAGTTAATGTACTTAGAGTAGCTAAAGTAGTTAATGTACTTAGAGTAGCTAAAGTAGTTAATGTACTCAGAGTAGCTAAAGTAGTTAATGTACTCAGAGTAGCTAAAGTATTTAATGTACTCAGAGTAGCTAAAGTATTTAATGTACTCAGAGTAGCTAAAGTATTTAATGTACTCAGAGTAGCTTAAGTATTTAATGTACTCAGAGTAGCTAAAGTATTTAATGTACTTAGAGTAGCTAAAGTGGTTAATGTACCTAGAGTAGCTAAAGTGGTTAATGTACCTAGAGTAGCTAAAGTAGTTAATGTACTCAGAATAGCTAAAGTAGTTAATGTACTCAGAGTAGCTAAAGTATTTAATGTACCTAGAGTAGCTAAAGTATTTAATGTACCTAGAGTAGCTAAAGTATTTAATGTACCTAGAGTAGCTAAAGTATTTAATGTGCCTAGAGTAGCTAAAGTAGTTAATGTGCCTAGAGTAGCTAAAGTAGTTAATGTACCTAGAGTAGCTAAAGTAGTTAATGTACCTAGAGTAGCTAAAGTAGTTAATGTACCTAGAGTAGCTAAAGTAGTTAATGTACTTAGAGTAGCTAAAGTAGTTAATGTACTTAGAGTAGCTAAAGTAGTTAATGTACTCAGAGTAGCTAAAGTAGTTAATGTACTCAGAGTAGCTAAAGTAGTTAATGTACTCAGAGTAGCTAAAGTAGTTAATGTACTCAGAGTAGCTAAAGTATTTAATGTACTCAGAGTAGCTAAAGTATTTAATGTACCTAGAGTAGCTAAAGTATTTAATGTACCTAGAGTAGCCAAAGTAGTTAATGTACCTAGAGTAGCCAAAGTAGTTAATGTACCTAGAGTAGCCGAAGTAGTTAATGTACCTAGAGTAGCTGAAGTAGTTAATGCACTTAGAGTAGCTGAAGTAGTTAATGTACCTAGAGTAGCTAAAGTATTTACTGTACCTAGAGTAGCTAAAGTATTTACTGTACCTAGAGTAGCTAAAGTATTTAATGTACCTAGAGTAGCTAAAGTAGTTAATGTACCTAGAGTAGCTAAAGTATTTAATGTACTTAGAGTAGCTAAAGTAGTTAATGTACTTAGAGTAGCTAAAGTAGTTAATGTACTTAGAGTAGCTAAAGTAGTTAATGTACTTAGAGTAGCTAAAGTAGTTAATGTACCTAGAGTAGCTAAAGTAGTTAATGTACTCAGAGTAGCTAAAGTAGTTAATGTACTCAGAGTAGCTAAAGTATTTAATGTACTCAGAGTAGCTAAAGTATTTAATGTACTCAGAGTAGCTTAAGTATTTAATGTACTTAGAGTAGCTAAAGTATTTAATGTACTCAGAGTAGCTAAAGTATTTAATGTACTCAGAGTAGCTTAAGTATTTAATGTACTTAGAGTAGCTAAAGTATTTAATGTACTTAGAGTAGCTAAAGTAGTTAATGTACTTAGGGTAGCTAAAGTAGTTAATGTACTTAGAGTAGCTAAAGTAGTTAATGTACTTAGAGTAGCTAAAGTAGTTAATGTAGTTAATGTAGCCAAAGTGGTAATGTGGTTAATGTAGCTAAAGTGGTTAATGTAGCTAAAGTGGTTAATGTGGTTAATGTAGCTAAAGTGGTTAATGTGGTTAATGTAGCTAAAGTGGTTAATGTGGTTAATGTAGCTAAAGTGGTTAATGTAGTTAATGTAGGTAAAGTTGTTAATGTAGTTAATGTAGGTAAAGTTGTTAATGTAGCTAAAGTAGTTAATGTGGTTAATGTAGCTAAAGTGGTTAATGTGGTTAATGTAGCTAAAGTGGTTAATGTGGTTAATGTAGCTAAAGTGGTTAATGTGGTTAATGTAGCTAAAGTGGTTAATGTAGTTAATGTAGGTAAAGTTGTTAATGTAGTTAATGTAGGTAAAGTTGTTAATGTAGCTAAAGTAGTTAATGTGGTTAATGTAGCTAAAGTGGTTAATGTGGTTAATGTAGCTAAAGTGGTTAATGTGCTTAATGTAGCTAAAGTGGTTAATGTGGTTAATGTAGCTAAAGTGGTTAATGTGGTTAATGTAGCTAAAGTGGTTAATGTGGTTAATGTAGCTAAAGTGGTTAATGTGGTTAATGTAGCTAAAGTAGTTAATGTGGTTAATGTAGCTAAAGTGGTTAATGTGGTTAATGTAGCTAAAGTGGTTAATGTAGTTAATGTAGGTAAAGTTGTTAATGTAGCTAAAGTGGTTAATGTGGTTAATGTAGCTAAAGTGGTTAATGTGGTTAATGTAGGTAAAGTTGTTAATGTAGTTAATGTAGGTAAAGTTGTTAATGTAGCTAAAGTGGTTAATGTGGTTAATGTAGGTAAAGTTGTTAATGTAGTTAATGTAGGTAAAGTTGTTAATGTAGCTAAAGTGGTTAATGTGGTTAATGTAGCTAAAGTGGTTAATGTGGTTAATGTAGCTAAAGTGGTTAATGTGGTTAATGTAGCTAAAGTGGTTAATGTAGTTAATGTAGGTAAAGTTGTTAATGTAGCTAAAGTGGTTAATGTGGTTAATGTAGCTAAAGTGGTTAATGTGGTTAATGTAGCTAAAGTGGTTAATGTGGTTAATGTAGCTAAAGTGGTTAATGTGGTTAATGTAGCTAAAGTGGTTAATGTAGTTAATGTAGGTAAAGTTGTTAATGTAGCTAAAGTGGTTAATGTGGTTAATGTAGCTAAAGTGGTTAATGTGGTTAATGTAGGTAAAGTTGTTAATGTAGTTAATGTAGGTAAAGTTGTTAATGTAGTTAATGTAGGTAAAGTTGTTAATGTAGTTAATGTAGGTAAAGTTGTTAATGTAGCTAAAGTGGTTAATGTGGTTAATGTAGGTAAAGTTGTTAATGTAGTTAATGTAGGTAAAGTTGTTAATGTAGCTAAAGTGGTTAATGTGGTTAATGTAGCTAAAGTGGTTAATGTGGTTAATGTAGCTAAAGTGGTTAATGTGGTTAATGTAGCTAAAGTGGTTAATGTGGTTAATGTAGCTAAAGTGGTTAATGTGGTTAATGTAGCTAAAGTGGTTAATGTGGTTAATGTAGCTAAAGTGGTTAATGTGGTTAATGTAGCTAAAGTGGTTAATGTAGTTAATGTAGGTAAAGTTGTTAATGTAGCTAAAGTGGTTAATGTGGTTAATGTAGGTAAAGTGGTTAATGTAGTTAATGTAGGTAAAGTTGTTAATGTAGCTAAAGTGGTTAATGTGGTTAATGTAGGTAAAGTTGTTAATGTAGTTAATGTAGGTAAAGTTGTTAATGTAGCTAAAGTGGTTAATGTGGTTAATGTAGCTAAAGTGGTTAATGTGGTTAATGTAGCTAAAGTGGTTAATGTAGTTAATGTAGGTAAAGTTGTTAATGTAGCTAAAGTAGTAAATGTAGCTAATGTAAGTAAAGTTAAAAAAGTTGAAGTTTGATAATTAACTGATATGTTCTCACTGTTGGCAGGTAATAAGTCTGCGGGTGCTTATGAATGTGACAGTGTTGGTACTTTTGGCGTCTTCAGCATATGCAATTGTGGAAGCTGTGATATGTTCTACTCACATGGAGGATAATGCCAATTGTGTGGCGCCAGAATGAGATTACAACTGTCCTTACATCTATCACCTTTATATTTCCAATTATTTTTGAAGTTGTGGGATTTTTTGAAAGTTTTCATGCGAGGAAACAACTTCGACTCCAGCTTTTCGAGGTAAAAATTTGCATTAGCCACGAGAGAGAAAAGACATTAAAGGAGAGAAAAAGAAATACAGTTGAATGTGGTTTATGTATATATCAAGGGAAAGTGGGAAGATTACTTGTATTTAATATTTATTTCACAATTCTACTTAAAGAAACAAAACTACCATGGCTACTGGATGCCTGCAGCCATTCCAACTGGAATAATAGAAGTGCTATGCTGATTTGTACGTTTGCCTGATATAACTCAGAATTACATACAAATGAGATTTTGATAATCCATCATATTCTTAAAAGAAAGCAATGCCTACATTTGTAAAATTTTACAAACAACAAAGATGAAGAATAGATTATTTTGATCTTGGCCCTACTTTAAAGAAATCATTTAATTTGTCTTGCTTCACTTTTCTTGCACGAAGTGCATACACCTCAGTTTGTTACTGATGACTATACGTAGCATGGTATAAACAATTCCTAAGTCTGAAGCAATTTTGATTTTGGTTTTATGTGAATTAATTTTCACCTCTCGTATGAATTTTGCTTTCTGATTTAGTGTATAATGTTTCCTTTTTCTGTTCTCCATGGCTGATCAAAGGCAATGGAGAACTGAAACACAAAACCACTGTTAATCGGTAAATACCAGGTACCGAAAATTTTCATCTTTACTTCTCATTTATTGCTACAATATTGTTGCACCAAAAGCCACTGGCTCTACCAGGAAACATCTTCGTCTTTTAATGGTAATTTTTTTAATGTTTTTATTTTTTGTTTAATTTTTCTTTTTGCCAACAAACTTACTGATTTATTCTTCAGTCTTGATTCTACCTATCAAGTGTTTGTCTTTTGTTTCTGCAGCCAACACCTGCCCACTCAGCTTCCATCTTTGTCAACAAAGATGAGGAAAATTTGCATCAAGTTTCTTTTAAGTTATCATACGCTATATGCCTGTTATAATTATGTGAAATTTGGTTGTATTTCACTGAAATTTAATATATGTAACAGCAAGTTATAAATAATTACATAACATATAAATAAGATTCTATTAACATGTTTTTAAATTACATTTTGCTGGTGGCTAGAAAAATGTACATATAAATATGAATTATTTAGAACTGGGTTACATATGAAACAGGTTCAACTGTGTCTCTCTCTCTCTCCACTTAGTCATACATAAAACATTCATGTCTCTGGCTTGTTATTTAAGACTAAGGAATATATTAAACTTTCAAAAAGATAGTGTGTGGTATGCTCAGTTTATAATGCAACCTCAGTATCAAATTTTTGTGTGGAGTGCAATACTTCCTCTACCTTCTAGGCACGTGGTAGAGAAAGTAATAAAATGAATGTAAGTAGAATAAAATGTTGCCTAATAGAATTACATTAGGCCTTGGACATATTTGAGTAGATGGCATGGATTTTATAGTAGCAATGTCCACTTTCAACATAAGATAGGATGGGAGAAAAGTCTTTTGAAGCTCATGAATAGATGAAGATTGTCACTTGTTAAACCCATGACTTCAGTGGATGCTTGATCATTTTTTCTCTCATAGTGAGGAGCAACATATTCATACATGCAACATTTTTCTTTATAGATATCACATGGTAATCTCTGTAAGATTCTGGATCAACATGTGCAAATTTTAATTCCAGTATAAATATAGGGAGAATTTGTACAAGGAGAATTTGTTTTTATACTTTTCAATGTAATGTTGCATTATGTTTACTGTAAAAGTTCAGTCACATCTACAATCTCTCAAATTATTTTGGTGTAGTTCATTAACATCCTGTATGTAGGCATTCAAAAAATAAGTCTAATCTTATTTCGTCGTAAATAATCCTAATTGTGAGAGGATATTTCACATGTAAAACCTGAATATGCAGTGACTACAATAACCTACAAATATTGTAGCAATACTGAGCATTATCTACCATTTTTTGAGAAAAATATATGATATTGCTGCACAAGGATTGCTTTGTTTCTTGCTTCTCTGGTTGATATCTCAACGAAGCACAAGCAATATAATAAAAGATATAAGACCTCAAAGAAAAAATGCCACAGAAAAATGTCCCTCTCAATGCCATAAGCTGCAAACATGGGCTCAAGACTTTTGTCATTTGACTAGAGGTTAAAAAAACAGAGGAGGCAGAAGATTGATAAATTCAATAACCCATGTTTAATGTTTAATCAGAACATTTTGATCTATAGGAACTAATTTCCTCAATGATGTGTCTAACAATTTCCAAAACCACATCTTGCATAAACTAATATTTCATGCCTACAAAGCTGTGCATGAATTCCCTAAATCTTGTGGCAGTATTTAAATGTCATGTCCCCAAATTTAGTGGTTTTCCCATGTTTAATTTATTAACTTGTTAGTTTTATATATATGTGATTAATTTTTATGCATGTTTCATGTACAGATTGTTATGGTATTATGTATTTGTTTGTGTATATTTCTGTTAACAATTTAATGTTGTAGAGGCGTTACATTTATGTAAGATAATACAGCTCTTTCTTTCTCTGAAATTACAAAAACAATGTATAAGCACATGTCATTGTCGCTTTGCTCGGCATTACTTAGTTACGAAGATTAACAAGTACAGAATTTTCCAGAGTAGAGAAAGGAATGATTTTGTGAATTTAAGTTAATTTCATCAAAAATACTGCAATCACTAATAGATATTTTATAAAAAGCAACTATTTTGGACTAGTAACTATACCATGTCTCAGCCTAGTTCAATCCTGCTGTAAACTAGGCGGAGCTGACTCAACTCGCCACGTGCAGTGGCGGTTATTCAGGTGAAGCAGGTGAAGAGGTTTTCACCTGAAAATAGCAGTATTCTATTTTTGTTAATGTTGGCATTATTACTGTCATTCTAACAGTTTAGTCACAAATTTCAGCTGCTAGGAGCCGTAGCAGGGTCAGTGACCAACCCTTCTTTTGTTTGGAACTTACAGCTAGGCAGTCGGCAGGGAAAATTGGTGGGAGGGCATCCTCAGATCGGTTCCAAGGACAAGTGCAGATGTCAGGATTAGGGAAGAAACTGCTGCACTAAACAGCTTGGTTGCCATGGCAACATGACGTCACGAAACAACGTACTACGGGGAAATAACACGGGCATGCACATGTTTGAGGCAAACAAGAAATATTTTCACTTGGGTAGAGGCACAGAACACGGTAGAGGGGATGGTTTCTGTTTTCGCGCGCTTAGAAGATAGTATTCGTTTACCTCGAGGAAGAACTGGCGGTAAACTTAAAACGTGGTGTTTTAGATAACTGTGAACGATAGGTATACTTTACGAGTTTGCTAGACTCCAGTGCTTTTAATATTTAAATTACGGAATGTAACTGTTTTGTTATGAATCCAGTGAACCATATAGTTTGCAATTTGCTAGAAACCCCATTTTCCAGGTGGAAAGATGAAGACAAGAAGGATGTTTTAAACTTTGGGCGGCCCACTGATATCATTGATGTAGCCCTTAAAAGAGAGGATAAGAAAATAAGGAAGACTTATAATATTAAATTCAAAAGCTCTTTGCTCGATAACTATTTTTGATTATGCAGTAGTCGTAATTTGCAATCGCTATTCTGTTGGCCTTGTTTACTTTTTAGCAACAAAAGTAACGTGTGGGACAAAGAGAGATTCACAGATTTCATTAGTATAACCCTTTCCCTTCACAAGCACAATGATTCGGCGGGACATTTAAAAAAAATAGAAACACAATGGCTGACGCTCTTCAGGAAAACAGCAGACTTTTTCATGTGCGTTTCAATGGAAATGTGACATTAAATAGGCTTTTCCTGTAGTTGATCATTAAACCAACATTGTATTTAGGTAAACAAGAGCTTGCATTCTGAGGTCATGATGAGAGTGCGCTTTCGCTAAGTCGGGGAAATTTCAAGGAGCTTGTGCACCTACTGAAAGTCCATTAGAAATCCAAAACCACTATAATAAAATTAAAAGTATATTCAGCGGTGATTCTAAATCTATACAAAATGAGGTGATTGGATGTATTTTGGAATACTTACAAACCTGAAATTAATGTCTCAGATTTTTTTTTCTGTTGAAGTTGACGACACTACAGATATTTGTCAACAGTCTCAGTGCTCTATCATTGTAAGGTACGTGAATACAGAGAGAACATTGGCTGAACAATTTTTCAGATTTCATGATGTGAGTGTTGACAGGTCCGTGGAAACATTGTTCCTTTTGCTGCATGGTGTTCTTAAAGAATTTAATTATGAACGTAAATTAGTTGCACAATGTTACGATGGAGCGAGTGTTATGTCAGGACATTTGAATGGACTTCAAAAAAGAATCAAGAACAATGCTCCTCAGGTAGCTTTTGTACATTGTTTGGGTCACCGTTTAAATTTGATTTTAAAACAAAAGTATATATTTGCATCCGCCATGTTTATTTCTCTCACTTACTACGCGAACTGTCATATGTATTGGACGAAAATGAATCATAGTGTGACAGTTTATTTTGTGTATAGCTCCATTGGATACAAAAAGTTCGGTAAAAAATGTTGGACCGTGGTACACCGACTTTGCATTGTATTTTCAGCATGCTTAAGTGAACTTCTTCACCTATTTTGTAAGGCACGAGCCGCCACTGGCCACGTGTTAGACGTACAGGCACGCACAAAAGTTTTGCAACACTAGCAATATATATAGCAGCACTAACTTTTAGACAATAAATAGAGTTGGGTTACACATTAATTGATTAAATCTATCAGTTGGAATATTAATAGAATCATGCAGTAACATAATGGTTACCTTTAATCGGATTCCTTCCTCTCTGTCCACTATAACTGATTTCCACCTCACTTTTGAAACTTCCAATATCTATCAGCAAACTGTGGAGAGTACTTTGTGAAAATTCGGCAAGTCCGTGTCAGAATTTACCGCATGCAAAATGTTGTTTAGAGTCGGCAGTTCATTTCTGAAAAAATAACCATGAACTTTACTGCATATAGTACTTTTCATAAAATCGTATTTCTCCACGTGCTGTTTGCATTTACGTGATTTTTCCGATGTTCTTAGAGTTCCGGATGCTTGCTGTTCCATTCTAACACTGTGTACACTACATGCGGAAACACCAAGGAGATCACCAGTTTCTTTCTCAATGTTTTTTATAGACGATTCCACATTTCTTTCTTTAAGCACTGCGAAACACTGCGTGATTATTCGCCTCTCACCACTTTTTAAAGGTTTGCCTCGATTGTGTTTCATTTCGGCTGAAGCACCAGTCTGCTCCATGATGAAAAGCGTACTGATTTTAAATTGCATATGCATAAGTGTCCTTGGCCTTGTGAGGTCCGCGAGATGTACAGGAAATACAGTGTTAAATATCAGAAGTAACCCCACACTATAAACAAAAACATCTTAATCAGCGTTCAACTCGATACAGACCTCATTGAGAGAGAGTTGCCTGGTATAGGAATGCAAAAATATTATATAATAGCAGTGTGCTTTAGTAATTGTTAAGTAAAATGCAGCTTAATTTAACATAATACGTTAATAGTGTGTATAATTTCACCTGTCTTCTGTCTAATCTGTATATACTATACTATTATGTATATATTCCTTTCAGAACTCACGAGCCCATAAGACATCTATGTGGTATGTGAAGCAGAAAGATAAACTATTTAGGTTTATAAGAATGAAAACATTTGCATACTTTTCTGTGTCCGAAATGAGCTCGCGCAGAGTAGTGATTGGAAAACTACTTACGTACAATACTGTACTTAAAGGAGGGGTTTATCGTACGTATGCAAATAAAAAATAACGCCCATTATCTTCGGCAAACCAATCAACAGCTTAACCGTTTTCTGTCCCAATATCTCTGTCTCTGTCTCTTTTCCCACCCCGATGTTTACAACAGGATGGAACTAGGTTGAGACATATTATAGTTTATAATTCATAAACAATGTTGTTTAATTATAAAGAATAACAATAAAAGAATTTTGGAATTTCAACTTATGGAATAACAATGTCTATGGAATAATGATTAATTGTACACAGAGAGCTTTATTATGGCATCACTGTGGCCAAGCAGTTTTCCTTCATCACTTATTCCACTAGCTGCTCCATTATTGCCTTTCCAATCACTGATTTCACCTGCGTATCATATCATCCAATTCCTCACTATCATACCTGGTGTTTGGTTTCCTCTTAAGGATCACTTTCTTGTTTTGAACCAGTTTCATGATGAGAATTGTAATCCAGAGTATTTTGTGTCTCACGTTCACTAGCATCAGTATTGGCATATTCCTCTAAAACATTGTGCACAAAGTCTCCAAAGTTCAGGTTAAACACTGACGTACATATAAGAGTTTTAGAAAAGGTCATGTTGGCACAAGATAAGTTTGGCACCAAGTAACACTCTGTCAGTTGCCAAAATGCTACTGGTTTTGGGGGGTCACTAGGAATACCATGCAGTCTTTGTGTCATTTATTCAAGGAAAACACAGTTATGTTGATGGTCATTAACCCAAGCACAGATACATCTTAGCAAAGGGAACTATGCAGTTGTAGAAAACAAAGCAAAGAATTTTGTAGGAATTTCAGGGGTATATAGTTTCTGGTATTGAAAAAGATCCTTCATCTCCAGTTGAGCATTAAAGAAAGCATACTGAGGAGACTTTATTAAAATGTATGGCAAATAAGTATAAAAAATAAAACAATTGTATGATTTAAAAATGTGTGGAGAAACCTTTCTGGTGAAAGGTGTGACTGTTGAGTATTGCTCTGTTGAGTATTATTCATATGTACTTCTAGTCTTGTTTATATTGCATATACATGAAATAGATTGAGACTGAGAGTGAGAATGTTAATGAGAGCAAGCAAGGCAGAAAAGGTTTGTGGGGTGTAAAATTATTTTTCTGAATAAACATGATTGTTTTTATTCAATTCCAGAGCTCCTGACCAAGATTGTGAAGAAAGCACTAAGAAAGTCATCAGGAACATCAGATGAGGAAAGTCTTCCTATTGTGGAAGGAATAGAACAACAAGACTTTACTCAAGAAAAGTTAAAGATGAACAAAGCTAAATCAAGAGCACAGGAATCAATACAAGAAATACCAACTGTTTCAGTGCATCAACATGACAATAAGCGGCAAAGGCATAAATCATCTTCCATCAGTTCAAACAGAGAACGTGAAGATTCTATAACTTCAGCATGGTCTGAAAAGATTCCTGAAATCTGAATAAGTAATACAGACAGTACTGAATATATTCAGCAGCAGGCAGAACCTCAATGCCCAGTTAGCACTTCAAGAATTGACAAGGCTATTAAGGCAGAAGAAATTGAACCAGTACATGTATCTGTAAAGCCAAATGCTTTTGATGACTAAATGAACATTATAACCTTATGTTGTTTATAATAAATTTGTAAAACTTCTATCAATATACAGTAATTTTTACCTTTTTATCAAGTTCTTCTTTTGCTCTTTACCAATTTTCTTCAGATTAATTTCAGTAGTTTAATATTTTTAATTTGCTGTCTGCCACAGCTTCTACATTTATATTAAATATTATAAAGATAAAATATTATATCTGCATGTGTAGGTATATATTCTAGACCTGCTTAAATCTTCCATTTTGTGACCACCACTGTAGCGCAGTTAGTAGTGTCGTTGCTTCTGGCGCGGAGGATCTGGGTTGGATCCCTGGTACCAGCATGGGGATTTTCCCTGCTGGGAGGTCTGTCACGGGGTGCACTCAGCCTCATTAAGTCCCGGGGGGTCCAATTGAGGAGCTACTTGATGGAGAAGTAGTGGCCCCAGGTTGAGAAGGCTGCATAACTGGCCCGGAGGGCTTGGGACACTGACCATGCGCCTGTAGTGAGCAGAGATGGGAGACGCACAGTGGGGCAGCAAGCCTTGGCCCTTCATGGGCTGTTGCGCTTGGGTTTACTTTACTTTCCACTTCCATTTTGCAAATATCCTAGGCATATCATGAAAAATCAGTGTATAATGTGACTTCATTCTATACGTATTTGAACAGACCTTTAAAAGTCAATGATAGTGAAAGGTTAGGTTAGAGGTTGAGTTACATGGTATACCTAACAAGCTCTATCAGTTCATGAAGAACTGCAGCAAAATGTACACTTGTGCATGCTTATAGCACATCTGCTTTTCATGAACTGTCCAGGATCTTCCCAAAATTATGGGTTACAATAAAAACCTGTGACACACATTTATACATTACCTAAGCTTGGAAACACT